>JZKD02S1155601.1:0-12795 GCA_000966675.3 Picea glauca
AATACATCATGCCACCACCATTAGAATATTTTCGTCAAAGCTTCAGGACTTCTACATTATATTTCAATCGGTTTTGAAGATTACATTCAATAGTCTATTGCCTACACTACTTTTACAACCAACCCTGCTTACATTGAAAAGATGCAATATATAGAAAACACTACGCCCCTTGGGCTACCATGCCTCGAATTACTTCTCCTAGAATTTTGCTTATGGTTATTCCCTAAACTTACTAAAAAAGGAAACCCAACTTCCCACAATCTTGTCATAATCGACGCCTTTATCATGATCGTTTAGTCATCAGTAAGATTCAAGCATAGGGGGTGATGCGTCGACGTTTCTCCTTTGAGTGGTTACCCGAACGATTGAGCACTCCATTCGAATTCTGCCACCCAGTGTAACAGGTTTTGGTTTTTGTTGTGTGATCACTGGCTGTAGTGTGCATGTTGTGAGTTGGTATGGTGGATGATAGTGGGATGTCACTTCTGCTTTCCAAGTGGGGACAATGGTTGGGGGAACATGCGTCTCCTTCGAAATGGTCATGCGTTTCTCCCACACTTGTCCTCCTCGACAGGTGAGTTTACCAAATCTACGCGACGAACGTTCCTCATGCGGGTGCTCATCAGACTTTTTGTTTCTTGGTAGGAAACAAGATACGAGGAGAGAGGAATTATGTGCCATGTTCAAAAGATAAAAATGGGCTCGGGTCAATCATGTTTCTAGCCTTATCTGTAGTCTTGATACTCTAAGCATTTTCCTAAGAGACCAGTTTCACCTTTTCAGATTCTTTACCTGTCTTTGCAAGACCGTGTTCCCCTTCAGCTTCGTTTGAGCACTGACCAGAGTCGCGTGAACATTCTCCATGGATGGTCCACATTTTTCTAAGTGCTCCGAGATTCTCTCCTCTGACATCCTATGTTCCTCGTGCAACTGAATGATCACGTATTGTGCTTCTCTGAGCTATTTTTTGAGCCAATTCGCATTCCCTTCTCGGCTATGCGACGTTGATGTTTCGAAAGTCCTTCCCACTAACTTCTTTATCAATTCTCTATTCTCCTCGTATAACTTGGCAATAGCGATTTTCACTTGCTTTAGCTATTGCAACGACTCCCGGACATCCATGCTTTCAGTGCCTGACCCTCTCCGTCTTTCACAAATTTTTGAACTTGAATCTTTGATAGGTTCTAGCCAAACAACGCTCATGAGTAACTTCTCAACAACATATTGGGTGCGTGGTTCATTTGGAGCTTGGGCTTCCCGAGCTTCTTGTTCTTTCTTGGACTACCTATTTTCCAGGGTGCTGGCTATTGGGGTGATGATTCTATTGTATTTCCTTTCCCTGTAGCCCCCTCTATTCCTTCCACTGCGCTGTGAGATGTTGTGTCCCCCATGGATAGAGGGGGATCTCCTTTGGGGTCCCTGGGGATGTCGGCTGATAAAAGAAATGAGTCCCAATCCTTGCTTAATCATCTCAATTCCTCGACTATCAATAACTTGATTAATGGGATATGGGACAGGTTCTTCTTCAGCTGGTTTGCTTCGGCTTGGACACTGCTCGCCATTCCTCCTAAACTTTGGTGCAAGAAGAAAGGTAATTTTAAAGGCCTCTTCCCTGTGAAATGCATCAACATCTTGATGTGATGTGGGTATATTTTGTCAGACCTTCTTTCATAGGTGAAGTACTTTCTAATTACTTTCAGGAGTTTCTGAAAAAGGCTCCCATAAATACCGACTCAGAACACCCGCTCCGATTTTCCCATTCAGGCAGTTTGGTTTGATGAATTCTTCATAACATAGCATGTACAAAGGCATGTCCTTAGACCACCTTTCACCACGTGGAGGGATCTTTGTTGTGATTGACAAAGTTTCCTCCATCACCCAAAATGTGAGTCTCGCAATGACTGCGCAGAACCCATTAAAACTGAGAGTGAATTGTTCGCCCAACTTCACATTGTATCCTTGGATATTCTCGCAATAGTGCATTCATATGACCTATTCGAAAGATGCCCTGACAATTGGATCCTTGTTTATTAATGTCAAGTCTTGAGGCTCGGGCCTCATAGCTCTGCCACTTCACACCTTCTTCCTTATGTCTTGGGGTGTTGCCATGGTGAAAATGTGTATTTGTTTTGTGCGCGTAATAATGAAAAAATACACCCTCTTCGCGTGGCAAATGGGGAATGATATTCTTCGCAGATACCCGTCGGAGTGACAATGACAAAAACTTTGCGCGACAAGTGAAAATGACTCTAGGAATTCACTGCGCGCCCCCGAGGCGCCATGAATAATCTCGGTGCAGAAAAAGGTCAACGACGTGATAAACGGTAACAATAGGCTCGTCACAGTAGGGGAGCGTGACAGAAAAAGACTTCAAGGAAGGAAAGGTTGACTATGAGGGGGACTATCGTCCTAAAAACTAGCTCATGGCAAATTCCAACAGGTTTCGGACCGGGACTAAGAACGAGGGATACGTGGCAATCTTGACTGAAAAGGATCACAACATAGCTGATGGAAATCAACCTTCTCATAGCAGAAATACCCAGGACTTACAGAAGAAATAAAAAACAATGCACATATTTGGATTGCAAAAGGAAAACACACAGGGTGACTGATATTTATAATCAAGTGGGCGAGGGATGGAATCATGACAGAGGACGTTGAATCCATGGTGACAAGAAGTTTTGAAGTAGGATGGAGATTTGTGCAACACACTTGCGCGATGGGTACACTTCAAAGTGTGAAAAGTACAGGTGATAAGAGTTGCAATGTATACGTGATATGAGCGTCATGATTTTTCGACCCTTCTGACTTCATAATTAGGTGACGATGGTTGTTATACTTGTGGATGCAACCTTTGCACTAACGACTTTCCTCGACCTCTGACACATAAATTCCCTCTTTCTGATAGGACTTGGCCTTTTGGGAAAAATACCTTTACCATCCACACATGTTTAATTATGACACCCTTTCCCAACTCCAAGGTCCAAACCGACCACTTGTTAACTTCAACCTATTTGTTGTTCAGTACCTGATGTCACACACTTCGACACATGGACCTTGACTCATCTGGGACCGAATCTAATTGGAAAAATGATGGTGCTAACATGAAGGACATTGCAAATGCATGCAAACCATCCATTGATTGATAGTCCTCGTCAAGCCGTCTCCAATGGTAGGTGGCATGCCACGTGGTTCCTCACAGTTGAGGAGTTATGCCCTCTTAAATATGAAGCCCCAAAGAATGGTCAAGAAGCCCTAGATCTAAGGTCAAGAAGTTATAAGCTGGACCTAAATTCAACTAAAGGAGAAAAAATTGTTGTAAACAAGAAGTTACAAGTCGGCTCAAGATCAAGTAAAGAAGGTGTTTGGAAGGGTATAAATACACATTAATAACCTCTAATTTTTATCATTCAATCTTGTGATCTCTTGGCACAATATTGGTAGTGAATTTCAGAGGGAAAATTAAGTGAATAAGGGTGAAATTCAGAGGGAAAATGAAGTGAATTAGGGTGAAATTTCAAGGGAAGATGAAGTCTTGTGATGATGTATTCCAAGGTATGTTTTTAAACGTCATCTTACCATTTTTTCTATAACTGTTTTTATAGAATGATTCATATAGTGAAACTTGGAGTCCATTGAGAAGACATATCAAGGTATCAAGGTACCTGTGGTACACATTTAAGCTTCTGGGTTATTTCACTCTTAGATATACACTCTGCAGAAGATAGGGTTTTTCGACTAGTCTTGTAACTAGTATCAAACAGGTGTTCCAGGTAAAATAGTCATAACTTCTTCATCAAGGATCCAAATTCCGCGAGACTAATTACATTGGAAAGAGTATAGTCTATAGTATTTTTCTATGCATTTCAAAATATATATCGAATATTGAGTGCATGACAGGCTCTACAATTTCACTCTCCAGAATATGGCATAGTTCAAGAAGGTCTGGCATATTCACTATATCTCCTTTTCAGTGACGAGTCAAGGAGAAGAACCTAGAGGAATTTCAGAGAAGATATAGAAGAATATTGGGTACATGGTTTATACCTTGAATCATTACATGTATAGAATTATACTTTTTGGAAGTTAGCGTTTTCAACTAATCCAGAAACTAGTCCCAAACATGTGTTCAAGATAAATTTTAAGAAGTGATGTTGGGGTTTATCTGTGGACCTAGTTCCTAAGTGAACCTAGGTTGATGATGTTGATGTCATGGTGGATCTATTTTTGATGATGATGATGTATCAATATCAATGAAAATAACAATGACAACTTTTGATGATGATGTTGTATTAGTATTAGTTGTATTAACAATGACATGTTGAGTCTCCATTTATATTTCAGGGAGGAAGGAATGGGAAAGGAAAGGAGATTGGAGCCTCCTTATAGTTGGAGCTGAAGAATACAAGGAGTTGAAGCTTCCTCTTAGTTGGAGCTGAAAAATCTAGGGAGATGTAGCTTCCTTCAAGTTGGAGCATCTAAATCAAGGGGCTGGTGCCTCCTTCCAGTTGGTGCTGGAGAATTTTGGAAGTTGGTGCTTCCTATGAATGTAATATTTTGATATATATAAGAAAGCATTCTGTGGTTTTCTCCCATTTGGGTTTCCACGTAAAATTATTGTGTTCTGTGTCTTTATGGTTATATGTTTATGGTATCTTGAATGCAATCTTAAGTGATAAATTGTTGATATCTTAAATGCTTACATATTGTGATTAAAAGTGGTAAAAAGTGCTCAATACTGATTCACCCCCCCTCTCAGTATTTGTGAATATTCCAACAATTGGTATCATAATAGGTCCTTCAGAAACAATCTAACCACCGAAAGGCATATCATGGAGTTCACTAAGAATGGAACACCAATGTTTGATGATTAAAACTATGCCTTATGGAGTAGAAGGGTGATTTTTTTTTTGCAGGCACATGGATTTGATGTTAGACAAGTAGTCGTAGACAGATACAAGGCACCTACCACTCCCCCAATATATAAATATGGAAATAAACTTTTTGAAAACAATTCAAAGGCTACAAATGCTATTTTGAGGGCCTTTTTTTATTCACTATATGTCAAGGTTATGCATTGTGACTCTGTAAAGGAAATGTGGGAGAAACTTTAAAATGTTTACGAAGGAGATGCCAAGGTCAAAGGGGGCAAGCTTCAAACTTATAGAGATCAATTTGAGCAACTAAAAATGAAGGAAGAGGAAGATATTGTAGCTTATTTCCAGCAAGTTGATGAAATAGTGAACACTATTAAAGTCTTAGGAGAAGAAATCCAAGAACCGACGATTGTTCAAAAGGTACTAAGGTCTCTTCCAATGAGATTTGATCCTAAGATTTGATCCCTAGAATAAAGAGAAGATCTTACTATGTTGAGCATCGACGAGTTACATGGAATCCTTACAACTTATGAAATGAGAACAAAGCAAGATAATCCATCTAGGAAGGAAGCAAATTTAAAAACATGAAAGAAGGGAAAGAAGAATAAGAAAAGTTCAAAGTGAAACTGCAGCTGCAGTGATGATTCAGATGGAGATGAAGAATTAGCCAACTTTGTAAGGAAGTTGAAAAGAGGAACTGACAAGTGCAAAGGTAAGGTTCCTTTAAAATATTTTAATTTTGGTAAAATTGGTCATTTTGCTACTAAATGTCCTTATGCTAAGAATATAGATAGTGATGAATAAGAATCTCCCAAGAAAGAAAATAAATATTAGAAAGGAGACAAGAAAAGAAACAAAAAAAAATTCTTCAAGAAAGTCCTTTACTCAAGAGAATATAGTACCTCATCAGATGATGATGATGATAGTGACAGTAACTCATAAATAGTACTCTTTATGGAATTGGAAAATGATAAAGAAAATTATGAGGAAGAATGTGAAGTAGATCTTGAAGAAGAACTAATCGACGACTTAAGTGAGCTAAAAATAAAAAGGAAGAAAACAATTCAATCAAGGAAGAATTGATTAAGCTAAAGGAGGGTTCTCAAAATACCAACTCTGAATAATTCCAATGGATGATTATGAAGCTAAGGGTCCAAGTAGAAGAAGCCAAAAGGATTGAAGAAACACTCAAAAACTAATAGGAAGAAAAGGAGAAAATGAAAGAGAGTTTGAAAGCATAAATAGTCTCACTAAGGAAGGAACTTAAAAAGAAATACATGCAACAGAACAACACCAAAATACTGGATGAAATCATCAACAGTCAAAGGACATACTATGACAATTCTGGACTAGGACATAAACAAATGCATACTAAGAAGGGTTCGGGCTCCATGACGATAGAAAAGGAAGCATAAAAAAAGAGTTATGCATGAGTCATCAGAGGTCCCATCAAGAAGGAAGAATGCAAGCCTTCAAAGGAGAACATTTGTAAAATGGAGAGAACTCAAGAAGAAGATTACCAAAAAAATACATCGCCTAGAAGATCCAGAACTCAGAATCAACAACCAACAATGGAGAGAACTCAAGAAGAAGATTACAGAAGAGATGCACCATTTAAAAGACCCCCCACACTCAGACACCAAACTATTTTTCTTGGTTTATGTTATTCTTGTAACAATTTTTGGCACAAGGCTATAAATTGTAGAGCCTATGCTAAGAACATAGGCAACTATGAAGGCTACTCTAAAAATAATTATCTCAGAAAGCCTCATGAAGCATATAACAAAAACTATAATAGTTTTGGCTCATTAAATAATTAATTAGAATGATACAAATGAAACAATGTTGGACATATGGCCAAATGCTGTAGATTGACTGTTCCTCCAAAGGAACAAAAGCATGATTTCAATAGTCATGTAAAGTAACCATAAAGGATATGGAAAAGGAATCAAGATAAACTAAACATTGAACAATGTTCGATTGCTCTACAAGCCCAAAGAAGAAGAAGTGATTGGTACATTGACAGTGGTTGCTCAAAGCATATGACATGTGACAAGGACATGTTTGTAACTATAAAGAAAGAAAGAGATGGATCAATTTCATTTGGTAATGATAACTCAACCAAAATTATAGGAAAATGCACAGTCAAGCTTGGAAGTAAAGATGTCATGGTAGAAAATGTTCTACTTGTCGAAAATATGAAGCATAATATGCTAAGTGTGAGTAAAATGTGTGACCAAGGACACACACTCCTATTCGACTCAAAGAAATGTGAAATAAAGAAATACGGATTAGACAAGTTGGTTGAAACGAAAATAAGGAATCCAAATAATATATATATATCTTAAATGAGATCGAAAAGGAAAATGAAAGTTGGCTTTGGCATAGAAGAATGGGTCATACGAACTTTGAAAATCTTTTAAAATCAACAGAAACGAAGCGGTAAGAGAAATGCCTGAAATTTTAAATCCAACCAATACTATGTGCAAGCATTGTCTACATGGAAAACAAACAAGAGATGGGTTCAAGATAAAGGAATACTCTACAAAAAAACCATTGGAAATTGTACACACTGATCTATGCGGACTGTTGAGAACAAAAGGGATGAATGGAAAACAATACTTCATGCTACTTATTGATGACTATACAAGAATGACTGCAATCTGCATTCTCAAGAAAAGGTTAGAGGCATTCAAATGTTTCAGGATATTCAAAGAGATGGTTGAAAATGAGACTGACTTGAAAATCAAGTGTTTGATATCAGACAATGGAGGTGAGTTCACATCAAAATAATTTATGGATTTCTGTGAAGAACATGGAATAAAAAATAATTTCTCATTAGCTAGGACACCTCAACAAAATGGAGTTGTTGAAAGGAAGTACAAAACTGTATAGGGAATGACCATAACCATGTTGAAAGATTCCAAGTTGGGTGATATATTTCGGGTACAAGAAGTACATACAACCGTTCATATATTGGATAGAGGAATGCTTAGAAGTAACAATGACAAGACTCCATATGAACTATGGAATGGAAGACCGGTGAATGTCAAGCACTTTAGAGTGTTTGGAAGCAAATGTTACATAAAAAGAGAAGATAAAAAGATTGGAAAATTTGATTCTTGAGTTGATAAAGGCATAGTGGTTGGTCAATCAAGCAAAAGAAAGGCATACAAATGCTACAACCTAAGACTCAACAAAATAGTGGTAAGAATCAATGTAAATATTGATGAAACAAATGTTCTTAAGGAAAGAGAAGAAGCAAAAATTCAAAAGAGAAGGAAGCAAAAGAATAACTAATAGAAGAAGAAGTAGCAGTGGTAGCAGAAAAAAAACAAGAAGAGAAGCATCCAGAAGAAGAACAAGAAGAAAACATCTAGAAAGATCTTCAGATACCTTCTAGGACACCTAACTGCCAAGTATAGAAGAATCATCGACCAGAACAAATTATTGGAGATAAAAATGTAGGAATAGAAACTAGAGGAAGCAAACGAGCTCGTAAACCAGAACAAAGACATATAACACTAGTATCCACTATTGAAACAAGTAGTTTTGAGGAAGCCAACAATGATAAACATTGGATAAAGGCCATGGAAGAAAAACTAAATCAAATAGAGAAGAATGAGACATGGGAACTGGTTCCAAGACCTAAGGAAAAAAATGTGATTGGTATAAAATGGGTGTTCAGAAACAAACTAAATGAATATGTACAGGTAAGAAGAAACAATGCATGGATAATATGCAAAGGATATTCTCAAGTTGAAGGAATAGATTTTGAAGAAATTTTTTCTCCTGTTTCCAGAATGGAAGCAATCAGAATGATCCTGGCCTATGCATGTTCCAAAAGGATCAGAGTATATCAGATGGATGTAAAATCAACATTTCTAAATGAAGAATTAGAAGAAGAGGTCTACATGGAAAAACCATAAGGGTTCCTACTGTCATAAAGGGAAGATTATGTTTGTAGATTAAAAAAATATTTGTATGGACTCAAGTAAGCCCTGAGAGCCTAGTATTCAAGACCGGACACGTACTTACAAAAACAAGGATTCAGAAAGGGAAATGTAGATATAAATCTATACACGAAAGTGGATCGGGACAACATACTTATCATTGAAGTATTTGTGGATGACATCATCTTTGGAAGTGATGATGATAGGTTGAGTAAGAAGTTTGATAAAGATATGCAGAGTGAGTTTGAAATGTCCCTAGTTGGTGAGTTTACTTTCTTTTTGGGACTCTAGATATCTTAGCTGGATGAATGTATTTTCATTTCCAAAACCAAGTACATCAAAGAAATGTTGAAGAAGTTTGGAATGGAAGCTTTCAAACCCGTAAGTACTCCTATGGTGACTGGTTGCAAGTTGAGCAAAGATGATGAATCTAAGGAAGTAGATCAGAGACTCTATAGATAAATGATTGGTAGCCTACTCTATGTGATATACTGAAGACCAGATGTGATGCAAGCAGTTGGAAAGGTTGCAATATTTCAACAACACCGAAGGAAACTCATGTTATGGCAGTAAAGAGGATCTTCAAATATCTCAAAGGAATAATAGAGTTTGGATTATGGTATATGAAAGGGAATGAGCTGACTATGGTCACCTACACATATGCATATTCGACAAGAAGAATTGGTGATAGAAGAAGTACTATTGGAGCAACCTTCTACTTGGGTGATTTTATGGTGTCCTGGTTAAGTAAGAAGCAGTCCTCAATATCCTTGTTTATGACAGAAGCATAATGTATTGTATTAGAAACATGTTGTACTCAGATCCTCTAGATGAAGTGTACCCTGCAAGACATACAAGTAACACATGATGAGCCTATTTTAATATTTTGTGACAATACCAATGCTATAAGTATCTCCAAAAATGTAGTGATGCATTCTAAGATAAATCATATTCCTATCAAATTCAACTTTCTACGAGAACAAGTCACAAAAAAAAATCAAGTTGGAGTACATTGGGACGAAAGAAAAAATTGCAAACATATTCACCAAACCTCTCCCAAGGGAGACTTTTGAGTATCTTCGACAAAAAATGAGAGTATTTTCTACCCCACAGTGATCTACACGACATTTTGCAAAGAAGATAGAGGGAGAGAAATCTCCAGGGAGAGTACCTTTAGCCATTGATTTCAAAGGGGGAGAGAAATATAAGAAGCATGAAGACATGGGGAATAATGGTCACATAGGGAGTATGAGTGTTGCCATCAATGACAAAAGGGTAGATTGTTGGAAAATTGGTTGTCATTGATGTCAACCCTAGAATAAGTCTGGAAGCCTCTAGAAGTGATGGGTGTATTTGAAGAAGTCTCCAAAGTGGTCCCCTTATGGCATAGCTTTAAACATGGCCCTCATGGGAAGACATTTTGAAGAAGTATACAAGAAACCCTAGAAATATGTGTAAGTGGTTAAGAATCCCCAAATGTTTGGTCATGAAGCCCGAATATGATTGAAGAAAAAGAGTATGAAGGACATTGAAAATGCATGCAAAACATCCATTGATTGATAGTCCTCGTCAAGATGTCTCCAATGGTAGGTGGCATACCACATTGTTCCTCATGGTTGAGGAGTTATTCCCTCTTAAAGATGAATCCCCAAAGTATGGTCAAGAAGACCCAGATCTAAGGTCAATAAGTTATATGTTGGGCCTAAAGTCAAGTAAAGGAGACATAGTTGTTGAAAACAAGAAGTTACAGGTCGACTCAAGGTCAAGTAAAGAAGGTGCTTGGAAGCGTATAAATACACATTAAGAACGTCTCATTTTTATCATTCTATATTGTGATTTCTTAGCACAATATTGTAAACAAATTTTAGAGGGAAGATGAAGTGAATAAGGGTGAAATTACAAAGGAAGATGAAGTCTTGTGATGATGTGTTCTAAGGTATGTTTTTAAAGGTCATCTTACCATTTTCAGTATAACTATTTTTCTAGAATGATTCAGATAGTGAAACTTGTAGGCTGTTGAGAAGACATATCAAGGTACATGTGGTAATTTTTTTAATCTTTTGGTTCATTTCACTTTTTGAGATACACTTTGTGGAAGATAAGGTTTTTGACTAGTCCTGTAACTAGTCTCAAATAAGTGTTCCAATTAAAACAATCATAACTTATTCATAAAAGATCCAAATTCCGTGAGACCAATTGCATTGGAAAAAATATAGTTCGTATTATGTTTTCTGTGTGTTTTAGAATCATATATCAAATATTGAGTGCATGGAATGCTATACAAGTTCTCTCTCTAAAATATGCCAGAATTTAGGAAGGTCTACCATGTTCACTATATCCCAGTGACGAGTCAAGGAGGAAACTTGGAGGAATTTCATAGAATATATTGAAGAAGATTGGGTACAAGTTTAAGATCTTGAATTATTACAGGTACATAGTTATACTTTTTGGAAGTTAGGGTTTGTGACTGATCTAGAAACTAGTTCCAAACAAGTGTTCGAGATAAATTTAAGAAGTGATGTTGGGGTTTATATGTGGACCCACGTGGACCTAGGATATTTATGTGGACCCAGTTTCTAAGTGAACCCGGGTTGATGATGTTCATGTTTTGGTGGATCTATTTTTGATGATGATGTTGTATGAGAATCAATGACAATAATAGTGACATGTTTTGATGATGTTGATGTATCAATATCAATGACAATAACAGAGACTGGTTGAGTATCCATTTATATTTCAGGGAGGAATGAAGGGGAAAATAAAGGGGGTTGGAGCCTCCTTCCTATTGGAGCTGGAGAATACAAGGAGTTTTATCTTCCTTCAAGTTGTAGCCTGTAAATTAGGGGGTTGGAGCTGGAAAATATAAGGAGTTGTAGCTTCCTTAAGGTTGGAGTCTGTAAATGAGGGGGTTGGTGCCTCCTTCCAGTTGTTGCTGGAGAATTTTGGAAGTTGGTGCTTCCTATGAATATAATATTTTGATATATATATATAAGAAATAATTTTGTGGTTTTCTCCCATTTGGATTTCCACATAAAATTCTTGTGTACTGTGTATTTATGGTTATATGTTTATTGTATCTTGAATGCAATAATAAGTGATAAGTTGTTGATATCTTGAATGCTTACACATTGTGATTAAAAGTGTTAAAAAGTGCACAATACTGATTCACTCCACCCTCTTAGTATTGGTGAATATTCCAACTGTTAGCAACATTTCTTGTCTTCGGTATCAAGATACACAGGTTTGCAGGTTGCTCGAGGAGCGCCCCAGAGCAGCGCATAAAGGAAGTCCTTTTGGACTGAAAATCAAGCGAGCGGGCACTTCGTGCTTCAACAGAAAGAGTTCAGCGACAGAGCCGAACAGTGATTGATGGGTAATTGCAGAGTAACTGAGCCGTGTCAAGAATAGCGCTTAAAGTTTGAAGGAGAAAAACAGTCGGGATCCTTCGGGAGGCACTCGCGAAGTTACGAGGGCTGTTGATCACGGTCAATACAAGCGCTTCAGTTATTTCGTGAGCTCGGGGTTCGTGAGTTTGAAGGGCGAACCATATCCCTTTTGGTTGCGCAAAGCTCCAAGTTACGAAAGGTGCCCGGAGGAGGTCAACCTTCGCTGACCATCGCATCTCGGGACTTTGCGAGGAAAGAATGCTAACATTCGACGCTCCAACTCATGAGGCCGCGAAGTGCGAGAGGTTAAAGTTGGGCCCACAACAGCGTCGGGTGAATTTAGGACCGTCATATTTGAAGGACGCGTGTCGCTCAGTTAGGTCGTCTCGGCGTTTCGCCCGTCGTAGCTCCAAAGTGCAAAAGGAAACGCTATTATGCTCTGATGCACGAGATGTCGAGGAAGTCCCGGATCTGGGCCCACCGAGGTATTGGGTAAGTTTTGAGCTGTCAGATCTGGGGAAACGTGTGGCACCAACTCAAGCTACTTCGGCACTTCGCTCTAGATCTCATTTGTCCTTT
>JZKD02S1155612.1:0-12795 GCA_000966675.3 Picea glauca
TCATGCAGTGAGGTGGAAACAATTTATTAATGACTTCCAACAAATTCCTGAAAATTAGCAGTTTGTTGGATTTTTGTCTCTTTGATTGTTGCCACCTATCTCCAAGGATTAGAATTCAATCAAAGAGATGGGATTCGACCTCCTAAGGATATTTGGATGTTATTTTTTATTTAATGAAGGAGAGAGCTCTTGCAGAAGGGTTGGATTCATGAGCCAAGAGAGAATAGAGAGAGTAGGAGGAGGGAGTTTCCCTATGTGTGTTCATTTGTAAGCCTGAGGGCATTTTTATCATGTAAATATTCCTAAAATTGAATATTCATGAGATTTGTTAAATTAGATTGTGTTCTCTTAGTTATCCATCTTCAATTCTATCTTACTTGAATGAATTGTAGCTTTTGAGGATCAATAGTTGTATTTGATTTATAGATTCTTGAGCAACAAAGGGTTTGTTGTAATTGCCTATAACTCATTGTGTTTATTCAAGTAGCTTTCTAATCTGTTTTGCARAGAGGATATTTGTTTAATGGATGATCTACTTTATGTTAACTTATCCTTTCTTCCATATGCCATCTTATGATCCATTTTTCTGATATGCTTTTCAATTGCCTTCTAACTTCAGGGTTTTTGTGTGACTCCATTTCCCAATGGTGTAGCCTATTGATCTGCAGTTTGTTGGCCTCTCCCTTTCTTTCTCATCTTATTGATCCACCTATTCAAACCAAAAAAAATATCTTTTACATTTTGATGGGCACTGGGCTTACACTATAGCAGTCAAAGTGTGACTTTTAGTGCTAACAGGTAGGAAAGAAGGTGCAACTTGTTCATATAGCAATAAGTCAAGTTGCGGAACAAAATATTTACGATTATGAAAAGTGTTGTCTTCTATTCAAAACCTGTGAGTGACCAGTATGAGATCTTTTGGATCATATTTCTTGAAGAGGCATTTCAATGGTTAGATCGGTTGCAAGAAGCTCTAAAACACAAAGATTGAGCTAAAAGAAGATAATTGGGTTGTTGAGGGTTTAGCGGCTCTTCACTGATTACATCATGAGACCTCTCATGCTATGGATTTTTGGGTGCAGAATACTTTGGAAGGTTATATTATCAAGTTTTTTGCAGAGAACCACCAATATTTTTCAAAAGCAGAAGTCATACTCAAAGAAAGGGCCAAAGGAAGATTGTTGTGGGAAATCCCTCTTTTGATCAATATTTTTCTAACGTAAAAAGAGATGTTGCATGTTCCTTCACTTGATATGGAAATGTAAACACCTGCGCTGGAGGGAAAGGTGGTTCGCAGGAGGGTCATGAGTTAATAAAGAAGAAGTTTCTGGAGATGGGGGGTCAATGAGAGAAGACTGCAAGAAATGAACTAGATCTAAGGAGGGTTGCAGCTGCTAAGGAGAGGTGGCAAAAACAAATGAGAAAGGTAATGAAGAGACCCAATCAATCATGAAAGGAGATCGATTGTGGCAGTAGTCAAAGAAAAGAATTGGAGAAATTGCAAGAGTTGCAAAGACGCGGAAGGTTGGCTAGCCGACGGTTGAAGGAGAGATTTGGTGAGAGAGGTGAAGGTTCTGAAGGAGGTAGACAACAGAATGTAACCTTAGGAGAGACAAATGAAGAAGTAAAGAAAGAATCTACCACTGAATAAGAATACTTAGTCGAGAACTCATAGGGAGCTATGAGAGAATCGAGACCTGCAACGCCAGAAAATGTTTGACTACATCACAAGGTAGACGGAACCCTACAAGAAAACGTGGCCCCTAAAATCAAAGAACTATGCTCTATAGGCAGAGGACCCAACCTCAAGTCACCTATTCCCCCAGTGCCATAAAAAAATGTGGTAATCTCTACACCAAATCCTTCTGTATTTTTTGTCATCTCTAACCCTTCCAGTATAGCAAGTTTGAGTAGTAGTACCAGTGGAAGTGTGGCAATTGTTTCAATTATATCACAACCAGGACCCTCGGGGTTCATTTTAATAGGATATCCAAGTCCATTGATGGTGCATCAGCATGCAGGGTCCCTCACCCAATACCCAAAGTTTTGGGGTAAAGGGGACGAGGACGTTGAGAAACATTGGTTTCTTTGTGAATCCATGTGGAGGTCTCGCAAAAATCTAGACTCAAGAAAATTGGTTGAGTTCCAAACTACTTTGAGGGGTCGAGCTCTAAAGTGGTACATAAAATCTATTGAGCTAGGGAATATTCAAGGGAATCCTTTCTCGTTATCCCAGGTGAAGCAGAGGTTTGTAGTAGAATTCTGGTTACCTTAGTCAGAGTAACAGGATCGCTCCAAGTTGCAGGAGATAAAACAAAGAGACGGTGAGTCTGCATGGGAATATAACCAAATATTTAAGGATGTGATAGGGAAATTTGCAAACCCTATCCATGAGGATCATCAGAGAAAATGGTCTATTCAGTGGTTGTTACCGTTAACCTGAATCTTGTTGACCCAGCAAAGGATAGCTACTATGGCAGAAGCGTTGGAACAAGCCTTGAATATTAAGGCTATGGAAAGATATTCTGGAAGCTTGTGGATGATGAGAACCTCTTTAGATAATAATATTGGGAAACTGCAAGGCTATATTTCCACATTAACTAACAAGATCCAAGATTTGACCCTTCCCAAAATAGGTCGACCACAGGTATGGTGTATCGGTTGTTATATTGAAGGTCATACAACAATTGAATGTCCAATATTGAGAGGTGGAGGGCCGCCTACACACATGATGGTGCCTCCACCAGTAAGACCATCGGGCATGGTTGTGCAAGTCGCCACTAAAGTGTCATTTCACAACCTTGTTCAATACCATGTTTTTTCGAATCATCAAGGAGGCTAGATAAATGAGTATGGTGAGGTCTATAAAAGTCACGGGAACTCCTAAAGGCACTTCCCTATTCTACAAAAGTATAACCATGTTCTGAATACAATATATTTTGAACTTTGTGGGTCGCCTACTCATTCCACCAACCAATGTAGAGCTTTGAATGCTCTCATTGACAGATTAGATCGTTCAGAATTCAGAGTCAACGAAACTCCTCAAGGGTTTGGAGGAGGTCGTCGAGGGGGAGGAAATATCAGGGGTGGACGAACTAACAGATGAGGGTTGGTTCATTGCTACAACTATGATGAGAAAGGGCATATTGCAAGGGATTTTCTGC
Organism: Picea glauca; assembly: GCA_000966675.3. Lineage (NCBI taxonomy): Eukaryota > Viridiplantae > Streptophyta > Pinopsida > Pinales > Pinaceae > Picea > Picea glauca. The sequence goes on from JZKD02S1155612.1 coordinate 3,165, forward strand.
TTCCGTGAAGACCATGGTGTGCACATTGTAGAAACAATACCCACTCCACCGAAGATTGTCCAAATCTTATTTCCAAACGGGAATATCGTGCAAGGAAAAGAGAATCTAATCAAATAAATTATGAGTCTATATCTGTATCTGAGGGAAGAGTTCCCAATATTAACATTGTCACTATAGGAGGAACCAAGAATGGTGTCGATGTTGAAAGTCCTCATAAGGTCAAGATCCAAAAGGTGGTTCCTGAGAATACCAAGTATGACCTTGTAAGGCAGAAGGAATTCTTTAAGGACATAATGGAAATTTTCAAACAATGTTCTAGTTCTTTCGTGCTTGAGGTTGTGAAACCAACTTTTAAGCCAAACCCTCACCAGCCAAGAACCGCTAGAGAATCTCTTGCTCAGATGGAGCCCCCAAGTCAATCACAAAAGGTTGTTGATATGTGGTTACAACTATTTTCTGACATATTGGATGATGAACAACTTATTGGGAATTTGTGGAACACAATCAAAAGGGCCTTGGGAACCAAAAGAAACCCACAAGAGTCCATTGTTTCTAACCTTCCAGCAAGGAACGCAAGTAGGATATAGAGAATGAAGAGGAGAATTGGGAGAGAATTCTAACTAAATGCTCACCTTGATGAATATGAGATTAGGGATGTTATGTTGAACTTGGGCTATGTCAATATATTGCCAAAGAAGACCTGGGAAGCGATGGGAAAACCCAAGCTATTTTATTCTCCTATACAGTTGCTGAAGGTGAATCAATATTGCATTTATCTGGTAGGAAGGCTACAAAATGATGAAGTGGATTTAGTTGGTGTCAAAATAGTGGTGGATTTTCAGGTCATCAAAACAATGGGGGCAAAGGATTTGTACCCAACTCTATTAGGCATTGACTACGCCTACAAGAACTATGTTATAATAGATATTACGAAATAAATTATGACCTTTGAATTTGATGGCATGAAAGTAACTCAACCTCTAGACCTGTATCAAGGTCCATGGTATATTGACCTAACAGATGAGAATATGGAATAGGATGTTATGGATCAACTATACACGATGAATGCAGGAAACTAAGCAGATTACATTAATCCCACTACAGATGGATCTATAAGTTGGCGAAGCATTCAGTATGCAGATGAAGACTTAAGCTGCTTTGGACAATTGGCAGCAAGAAAGGTATGAAAATTTCTCCAGGAATTGCACAACTGTCAGATCTGTAAGATGGATTGGAGCTGAAGTAGGTAATTAACCAACATACAATGGCACCTCGTGTTAGAAAAACAGGATCAAGGAGCAATAAAATAAAACAAATGCGGAGATAAAACACAGAAGATACACAATACAATAGAGACATAGATATACATGGTTCACCGAGTGTAGGCTACGTCTACCAGAGAAATTGTCAAGTCCTTATGTTTTATTATCCAACAAAATGAAGGGATACAACCTACAACTCAACCTCTGTAACTTCCTCTTCTTTATCTCACAGTCTCCTCTCTCAAAATACAATATTCATGATAATACACAACCGCAATACAATTCTCTCATAAACAAGGGTTGCCTTCTAAGGCAAAAAACCCTAAAATAACTTCTATTGTCACATCTATGACCTTATAATGAATGATCCAAATTGACTATGAAATTACAATATTTTACAAGGCAATATTTCCCAAAATTTTGCTTCGGGGGAGCTGCCCCCGAATCCCCCTGCCAAGGGGGCTACAAAAATTGTCGTCGCCCCCCCTAGTGACAGTTGTAGGGGTGAAATCCCCACACACCCCCCGTTAGGGAATGGGGTCCAAGAACGAATGAAACAAACCTATGAATTGGGAAGATACTCAAGCTCCACAACCAACACCTCGAATCTACGCAATTTCCTTGTTAACATGGAGCAAAAGGTTGTTGCAGACCAGAGAGTTTCAACACTTGACATAGTATTGAATTTGTCCCTCATCAGGTGGTGGGATGTTCATAAAGGAAATATATCTTCTTGGGATGAGGTCAAGCTCGCCATTAAATATCATTTCATTCCTCGGTCACAAGTCAACCAGTCTAGGCAAGGATCAGAAGCTAAAAAACCAGGTTGTAACTCTATAATCATACGATGGTTCATCTTATCCAAGGGAACATTTGGAATATTGCATTGGGGTATGAAAAGTATGGTAATTGGCTTCTCAATTCAAGGTACACCAATGTTTCCATTCATTGGGAAACATTCGGAAAGCCTAGTATGTGCATGAGGAAACTAGAAGACAGACTGTGTGTTGGAAGGTGCTTAAGGCTCAGTTTTGCCAAGATTTCTATTTTTCTAATAAGCCTCTTGGAATCACCCTAGTACTACAACAAATCAAGAAATCGATATTTACTGATGAATATAAACCTAAATATCCTCCCACGATATGTTTTGAGCATGAACATATGCTTCACTCTAGTTTTTATCCACCCCCACAAGAGTACCCGTGGCTTATTGTAAATTTGATAAAGATCCAAAGGATTTTGAAGACCTAGGGGAACTTCGACATTTAACATTTAAGGGATCTACAGGAACAAGAATAGTTAAAGACACTATCTCCGATGATGTCAGTATTTCATATACTAAACCTTTGAAGTTGCAGAAAGTAAACATAGGGAGTGAGGAGCATCCTAAGATGGCATCCATAGGAGACTACTAGGATGAGAAAACTATGACATAGATATAGGATCTATTGCGGAAGTGGTAGTATCTCTTTCCTAGGAGTTTTTAGCAACTGAAGGGGATTAAGGGATATTTAGGAGAAATGAGGATAGAATTAAAATCGGATGTTAATATAGTCAAGCACATAATGTACTATCTGAATTTGTGATTCAAGGAGAAGATTAAGAAATAGATTGATAGAATGTTAGCAGTTGGGCTAATTTTCCCTATGGATGAGGTCGAGTGGATTAGTACTATTGTAATACAAAGCAAGAAGGGTATTGGTGATATAAGAATTTGTGTGTATAAAAGGATTTTGAACTCAACTTCTGTACATGACCCTTTTCCTACTCCCTTTAGTGATGAAGTTCTTGATCAAGTAGCGAGCAATGAAGCACGTTCTTTTACAGATGGATTCTTAGGCTATCATTGGGTTAAAATTGTAGAAGAAGATAAGAGAAATACTACCTTCACTATAGAAATGGGTTCTTTTGCTTATAATGTTATGCCCTTTGGGCTGAAGAATGCGCTACTTGTTTTCTTTCACATAGTTATTATTGTTTTCCGAAACTTTATTCACAAGTTCCTTGAAGCATATATGACTTATTGGACTATGTACAATCTATTGAAGGAGCATATAGATTTACTATGGTTGATTTTTGTTTGTTTAAGGCAACTATAGATTTCTTTAAACATGGAGAAGTGTATCTTTTGTGTACCTTCTGGAAATCTGCTAGGACATATAGTATGCAGGGAAGGAGTTTTGGTTGATCCTACAAAGGTTGTTGAGATACTGAATATGCCTTCGCCTATGAGTGATAAATAGTTGTGTTCAACATTGGGTCACACTGGATATTATCACAGGTTTATCAAAAATTATGAAAGCATAATTGCCCCATTCGAGAAATTGTCGAAGAAATATGAAGCCTTCAGTTTAAATCCAGAGTGTGAGCAAGCCTTTGACACCCTCAAAGAATATTTGAGTACTAACCCTATTCTCATATATCTAAATTGGAATGTGAAATTTCATGTTCACATTGATGGTTCTGGTATTTCTTTAGGTGCAATCCTTGTGCAACCTAGTGAAGGAAACCTGGATAATCCTATCTACTTTGCTAGAAAGAATCTTTCTTAGACTGAGCACAACTACACTACCACTGAAAGGGAAGGTTTGGAAATGGTTCATGCTTTGCAAAAATTTAGACATTATTTGTTAAGAGGACATTTTAAAATCATTACCAATCATTACCAATGATTTCCCTCTGAAATATCTGGTTACTAAGACTATGTAAGAAGGAAAAATTTGTAGATGGTTGTTGTTGTTTCAAGAGTTTTCCCTTGAAGTCATTGTCAAGCGAGGAAAAGTAAATGTTTCCCATGATCATCTATCTCGATTAGAATCAGGAAAGAGTGGCAAGGTTGTTGATGATCACCTTCCTGATGTAGATCTATTTAAAATTGAAGTTATCCATGATTATCTTGTTGACATAGTCTTATTTCTAACCACTAGTACTATACCTGAAGGATATTCTACATCTTAGAAGCAACATCTAGTGGTATGTGCCTCAGATTATCAGTTGATTGTAGACCAGTTGTATAATCTGGGATTTGATAGCATCCTTCGACGATGTGTACTTGATCATGACTGGCCAACGATCTTGTTGGAATGCCACAATAGATTTGCGGGACGACCTGTCGGAGGGAAAGCGACTACCCAAAAGATACTACAAGAAGGATTATCGTGGCCGACTATCTTAAGAGATGCCAAAGCATTTGATGTTTGTCATAGGGTTGGTAAACCGTCACGCAAGGATGAGTTGCCCTTACATCTTATTCAGGCTCTACAAGCGTTTGAGAAATGGGAATTTCATTTCATAGGATCGATCAATCCACCAGCCAAACACTCGAAAGCAAGGTATATTATCACTGCTACTAACAATCTCACTCGCAGGGCCAAGGTAGAATCAATCTGAGATTGCTCAATAGATATTGCGCCAAGGTTTATTTTTTAGAACATCATCACTCAATTTGGAGGCCTCGGAGTTTGATCGTTGATCAGGGTGCACATTTCATCAACGAGATTGTAGCCACTCTCACGCATGAGTTCCTCATTCAACATCACAAAAGTAGCCTATATAATCCACAAAAAAATGGTACATTTGAAACCTTTAACAAGATTATGGAGCGGGGATTAACCAAGGTATGTTGCGCAAATAAGGATGACTAGGATGACAGGGTTCCAACAATATCATGGGCTTACAAGACTACTATAAAAAAAAATGTATAAGCATACTCCATTCCAACTAGTTTATGGAAGATAAGCAGTTGTCCCCACCAAGTTCATCACTCCAAGCTTATATATTTTTCACGTCACTCACATGAAAAATGACAAATCAATTGTGAAACGGGTCGCAGAGTTTGTTGGCATTGGACAAAGCCCGATTTTTGGTCGATTTTCATCAGACTGTGGAAAAGGCTGGGCAGAAGAAGGCTTGGCACGACAAGCATATTAAGACTAAATATTTTGCGTAAGGTGATCAAGTTTTGTTGTACAACAGTAAGTATCAAAGGCATCAATCTAAACTAAAAATGCATTAGCTTGGACCATTTCTAGTTGCAAAAATCCATGAGTCTGGAGTTGTTAGACTCACGCAAATCCATGGCATTCTTCATCCAGGATGGGTGAATGATGCACGTCTGAATGCCTACGTTTCTACTCAATAAGTGAAGTTTCACAACACTCTTGTCACCAGGAGTGAATCTAGTAGGCAATATTTTCAATTGATTTGTTGTTTTCATTTTCTGTTAAATAAAATGGTTACGTGTCCAACTATCACTTGTCCTAGAGTCTACTTGTTGTTGTCAGTTCGTCCATCCTAGATATCACCTTTGTGGTCAGGGAGGTTTTTGTCAAATCTTTTGGGTATTTAGTAGTCGTCAAATTTTAAATTTGTCTCACGTCATTGTCACCTTGTTATTTAAGTGTTGTTGGTACCTTTTTGGTTTTCATCCAATCAAGACCAGTCTGAGTCATTTAAATCCCAACAACTGTCAATACCTTTCGAGTTAATAGCTGGTACGGTAATTTCTTTTTTGTTCACCCTGACGTCTTGTTACTTTGTTCCCGCTTATGTTCTTTATTTCCCAAATAACCTCTTAGATTTGTCTACATTCGATGGTCACAACCGATGTTAATGTCAACTTACCTCCACGTTGTATCTATTAATGATTGTTAGTTATATCACCTTCCTAATTTTTCTTATAAACTCGTCTTTGCCTGAATGTTCAATGTTATCGTGTTTTACTCAAGTTGTTTGCATACCTAGTCTTGGATCCCCTCAGGAATTCTGTGAGCCCACACCGATGCCTCTGTCCACCAGTTTTATTTCTTTACCAACATAGGTCTGCCAGGATGGTTCGTACTTCCGACCGGGGATCTATTCCAAAACTTGTTGCTCCATAAGAATTCATTCATCCATGGGTCGAAGTTTTGGGCGATCTTGATGGGAAAATTGAGAAGACTCGATTGGTCAACATCGACTTAGCTAATGCATCATAGTACCCTCATATGTCTATCCATACATTCATGGATTGCTCAAACCTATTAACCAGTGAATTGCAGTGGGAGTAAAAATCATCCTTCCTACCCCTTCCAAACACTACTTTGTTGAATTTGTGTGACCTACCGGTGTTTGACACTACTGGAGAAGTTTCCTGGTGATTTATGGTTGGAAAAATCCTATCCCATCCATGTGGAAGACATTCACAAGTTGACTAGTTTATCTATGGAAGGATAGGACGTGATGCAAGGCTTCTAGGGCTCAGAGAAGCATGGCCGCAAAAACGGTGAGATTAGCCTCTACAAAAAATATGGAACCAAGAGAGGGGGTCCTGGAGCACAAATTGAACCATCAATTATGAGCAGGTCCACTATGCCTACCAATTAATTGCAGGCAAGGTCATGAAGAACTACTTGTGAGGCGAGTGCACACTCGACGCCATAGTAGTGGCTGAGTTTAGCAAAAATGGAGCACCTTTGAATTGGTGCAAGTACATGCTCACGAAAATGTTGCAATCTTCTGTCGATGTGCATGACCAGGCCATGTACTTCATATATGGCTACTTGTTGGTCATGTTAGTTATGTGGATGTGGCAGTGGCTTCAGGGTCGAAGCCTCTCCCATGCTCCTGACAGTCGTATCACAAATCTCTTTGACCCCTGCACAATCGCATTGCTACCGCTCACTCAAAAGACCATGACATTGTCTTTTTGCAGTGGCACAACAACCTCATTTAAACTACACAACGATCGAGGATTCCACAGGCGCTACTCAACCACCACACCCACAATATCTAGTTCAAAATGAATTGAGACTTTACTTTTGTGAGGCCTTTAGGTGCGGCTTCGTCAATATTTCACACTCCTCCTCTACCCTTTATCTAGATGAGGCAATTCTGGACAAGGAGGTCACTACATGCCCTGGGGTCACCAAAGAATAGAAGAGATGAGGCATCTTATATACAATGATTGTGATATCACAATGGTCGACTCCGGTACAGACCAAGGGTGCAGGCCCAAGCATAATCACATCAAAGAGAGAGTGAACGCCCCTACTATGATATGACAAAGCAGAAGAAGGAGAAGAGGAGATACTACCCCAGTCAATTTTTCTCCTATTCCCATCAATTTCGGATAACACCATTATTTCTGGTAACCATCTCCGTGAATCCTTTGCTACTATTTTTCCTCGCAATAAAATATGCTTCGACTCTCTGTCCATCTCCACCATTATCACCGATGCTACTCCCATTTCTTCCCTTTCACCATCAACTTGCACCACCACCCCCATTCCCTCTTTTTTTCCCATCATCACTATTATCGACGACCCACCAGTCAATACCTAGCCCACTTCTATCACTGAGGAGTTCACTAACCAACTAGCTAGCTTGATCGTGAAATCCCCTTCCACCACTCCATCGTCCTTTCACCACACTCATATCGACACTATTGAACCCATGGCTACTGCCCTTTTCACAATGACTGTAGGAACCACAATCCCCATTACATCCACCTTCCCCAACGGTTCACAGGTCCATGTTACACTTGACATCCCGCTTGAGAACAACCCCAAACCTGAACCAGCTAAGGTACCCGACGTGCAGGAATATATGAGTCCATATCCTCACATTGCCATGATGGACACACGGGAGGATAATCACTCTAATCACAATACGAGCTCAGTGAAAGAATAGAACATGTCACTACTGTAAGATCCCCAACAATGTCCTGCCATCTTGGAATTGTGCTTAAAACCCACCGATGTCATTGGGACGCTTCCTCCAGATGTCCTGGATAGACTCACGTGCAGCCTTCACACCACTTCGCCTAGTCCTGATGGTGTTGGAACCCTAGTATGTCTAAGGGATCTATCGCTAGTGGCCAACCATTGACTTCAAGGTAGCCCATGGATCTTGTTATTGCATAGATTGTAGGTTGGGAAAAGCCCGACCCGATCCACAAAAGTGAGACAACTATGGGAGTAACTACCCACTATCACCTTAAATAGATACTCCCCTTGCTTTAGTGATGATAAGTCACCACAAGGGGGGAATCCCAATGACCCTAGGGGGATTTATATGGAAAGTGGTTGAATGACCAATGAAACCCATATAGCTCAAGTTTGGAAGTGGAAAGAGGCTTGGAAACAAGTCTTGATGAGGGGAGGTTGCCAAAGTGTTGTGTACCTGCAAGATCATGTTAAACATGCCCGAGACAAGACAATTGATTGAAATACAAGCCAAATATTTGATGGGACAAGAAAGTGAAGCTTGTTGTCCTAATATTGCAACAATAAACAAATATGTATATCATCAATGGAAAGAGTTGTTAACTGTTCAATTAACCATCAAAAACATCAAATATTTATTGGATGATCAAGTACTAAACATGTAGATAAGTTTCCAATGCTTAAGAACAAGTTTTGATGGTAAAATAGGGATGCTAAATGAAGTTATCAACAAAGTATTAGGGCACACTTATGGATGTAGAAAACAATTGCTACAACAACAATATCTATCCACTGAAATCAACAAACAATACACCCAAAAGATAGCCAATGACAAGTAGTTTTAATATGGCAGCTTGTAAGCGAATTTCAATGATAGATTAGTGAGTAAAGAAAGAGTTTGAGAGTGTTTTGTTGCAGCCCTAATGGCTGTAGAATTAATTTAATTGCAGCAAGAGAATCAAAAAGCCAAGCTAGATGCCCTAATGGCTCAAGCAAGCTTGTGGTACTAAGAAAAGATTCCAATTTTAATAAATGCAATATCTCCAAAAGTCACGTATTTCAACGCAATGATTTTATTTCTCCAATGCAAGTAAATGAGTGCCTATTATATTGGTTTATGGAGTCTTGGATGTAGGAGTTATACTTACTACTTCTCTAGGGGTGTAATCCATTTTACTCCCTAGAGCAAGCAAATCCAACAAGGTAAATCTAGGAGGGTGTAAACCCTTTTACTCCTCCTAGCAACCTTGAAAAATTAACTTATCCAACAACAATTATGATAGAATTGGTGGAGGGTGTATGCCCTTATACTCCTCCAAGGTTTAGAACAAGAATAACTATGAAACAAGAAGAAAATACCAATAATATTCAGAAAATTCCTTACCAATTCCAATAAAAAGCAAGCAAAACCCTTATCTACCAAGAAATATCCATCAACATGCAAGAAACAAGTCTCCAAGAAGGTAGCACACCACTTTAGCTCCACAATAGACAAGTATAAGCATCCATAAGATTTGCACAAGAGAGAGATAGACCAAATGCCCAAAAAGAGCGCAAATTTAAGCCAAATATGTAATTCTCAAGTGAGAGAGTTATGATAAAATTAAATGTCTTAGGTCTCCTTTTATACAAGAGCTTGAAAAACAGCTTGTCCACTTATCCTTA
>JZKD02S1155623.1:13479-23677 GCA_000966675.3 Picea glauca
TTTGGAAAATTCTATTTTAGCATGATTTTTGAACTTTTTTTACTGGGTCTAATGGTCTCATACACCAATTTGGTGTGGCTTGGTCTTGACCTTAAAAATAGATTATTATTATTAATAGAAATAATATTAAAAATGATAAAGCTTTTTAAAAATAATATTAATAAAAATATGGCAGTATTGAAACATGAATGCAAGGATTGCAAGGATTGCAGAATATATATATATATTTTTTTAATTCATATTGATATTGATGTCTGTTTTTTTTAAATAGTTAAAAAAGTTAATATTTGAAAAATGGTAAGAAAATCTAAAAAATTATTTCACATTTTATTTTCAATGTGTGAATGTATATATGATAATCATAACATTTATGTAGCTTTTTTTTCTTTCGATTTTGTATAATCTATGTTTGGTTATTTTAGTTCCTTATGCATTTATTTATGTATTTATCTAATGAAGTTACTCTAAAGTTTGACTCCATGTTAGAAGAGAAAGGATAAAGTGACTAACACAGTAGTGTTGTGTCTAAGTGTATCTAGACTTGTCAAACAAATTAGGAGATTCATGACATTAATAATATTATTTGCCTTGCTACTATTCTTGGTAGAAAATCCTTGGCTTGTCCATATTTATGTGCACAATGCTTAAGTAGTGCTATAATGCTTCTTTCAATTCAATGTGTGGGAATAATACACATTGCAATAAATTACAATATAGTTATTTTGTGATGTTTGAATTTACTGTAATCATTTTTTATTGGTTTCACTAGTAGTGGCCCTCAAATTGTTGGAATTTGAGACATAATCATTAGACCTTGCAAAGAAGTTGTTCTTTGTGATCACAACATTTGGAAATTGATTTTTCATTATTGCGCTGAAATGAGATTACAACATTAAAAGATGATCCAATCTAATTGTGGTTCAATTTAATTTCTTAAATTGCTATACATTAAATTGTCAATCCGGATGCTTGTAATCTTATGAGGTGTTAGAATAGTATATGTGGGACTAGGTAAGAAAACTCTGAGCTATCCCTACTGCATTCAAAATCACTTTGCTTGACGAATCATTCCCAGAAACCGAAATCAATTGTATGAGTATGCTTTGTTCAGCTAATGCAATCCTTTGTTCAAATGTCAAATAATCTAGTTAACTTACTCAATAACTTGGCTAATTCGTGTAGCTTTACCAAACTGTAATTTGGAAAAAAATAGAAATTGGAATATTAAACCAGATCCAACTAATTTTATAATTGTAGATTCAACTCCTAACTTTATAGTTATTTAAGATTTCAAGGTGAACAACATCAAGATTGCTAGTAATAAATCAAACACATATGCTACCAAAATTTAGTTTGCACACTTGTTCTTCACACTACAAATTGAAAGCATAAGCAAATGGGGGTAAAGAAATAAATTAAATAGCGATGTCAAGAAAGCAATCAAGGATATGAATTGAAATGATAGCATGTTTAACTAGATAACTAAATCTACGAAATGAAAATAATAATTACACCTACGAAAATAAAACTAAGTACATATGGTATACCAAAGAGAGGGGCTTGTTCCTCTTCCAACACACTATGCTAGAAAACTAGAGTACGTTGCTAGAAATCTACAACAAAAGATTCATTCATTTCGGCATCCAAATATTAGATTACAAAGGAATATTACCTTCCCTACATAGCAATGATTCCAACAGAATTAATAAACATCCAACCAACCAACGATGTTTTTACAAGGTTGGTTTCTCTCGTATTTATGCTTACAACCTTCAAATTATAAAAAGAAAAGTGATACAACCATATATTCATCCCCTAAATAAGTGGATTGTGCAACCATCATGTTGTTGGATTTTTACCCAATTAAGACATGAGTGGTTGTGCCTTGTTGGGTCGATAACAAAGGAAAGGGGTTGATTTGGATGCAGGATCATCATGGAAGATGTAGATTTTCTAACTTGAGCATGTGATCCACAAAATCAACCTGATTCTTGACTATAGAGACTATGTTGACCGTGGCTTTGAACAAGTATCTGGGCCTTGGTTGATAATTTTTGGGTCTGTTTGAGCAACGTGGAAGCATGAAAAAATCATTCCCAACAAAACCCAAATGCCCCAATTCTCCCATAGGAGTCACAACCATTCAAAACATCAAAGCACTACGGAATTTCAGAAGATGACCGCTATCGGATTTATGAAAAATTCCATAAGAATGGCTAGACTTTTGCAAGTAGCTAGGAAACCAAAAAATAGAATCCAGAAAACCATCAAAAAATGGGAAAAAAATAAAATCAATTATGAAATATCTCATAAATATTGTCTAGAGTGAAAATGAATAATATCCAGGTGATTTATGGCAATATAGATGATAATTGCAAAAAGAATAAAGGAGTAATTAAATAATAATAATCTAAATGGTCATCAAAAACATGTTGAAACCAAGGTTCAACATCGCTCCTACACTCAAGTTTTTGCATGTCCACATGCAACAGAGAATGAATGGATGAACATTGTTTGGATCATGATGTGTAGTATTCATTTCCATGTATGACATGATTGCTTCTTCCCTTCTTTTTGAGAACTCTTTCTTTTTTAATATTCCTTTTATTTTTTTAATATGTATCTTTTATTATTATCTTTTTTTTTATCTTTTGTTTTAGTAAGGTAAGGAGGAACATGACTTAAGGATTTGCATTCTAACTAGGTTAGATTGTATTTAATAAGAGTTTTTTTTTGTTCTTTGTGATGTATACAAGACGAGGGAAATTGGAATGATTCTTTTTCTATGGAATCTAGAATACAATGAAAGGCTTGAGTAAGAAAGGTCTATCTTACCCTAAAGTTCCCCCAAATTTTAACAATGCCAAAGGAAAAGGGGTAGTTATGGATGGAAAAAATAATCGAGGGAGGTTAGATGGAATGTGCAAAGGATAAGGAAGGAAGGTGTGAAGGGAAAGAGCTTCAAGAGTTCAATGTGCATGAATTCCCAGGTTAGATGAATACATAGAAATAGAGATTGCTTACCGAACTACCTTTGTTGACACATGATGATCCAAGAGAGACATGCACTAAATCCTTGACTGCATGATATGAAGAGAAATATGTCGAAGATCAACTAAAGGAACTTGGGCTGTAATCTGAGAATTCTAATAACAAAAAGTCAACGTGTTGCTGGAAATACAAAATTAATAACCTACTACAGAAACAAATATATACCCTATGTCGATATATGAAATAAGGCTATTAATGTTGAACTATGAAGATGAGGGACTGATGTCATAAAAAATGTAAATGCAGTGGGAAAAATGGGATACTATATAGATGAATAAATAAAGGTGGTTGTCTAAAGTTCTATAGTGAGATAGCCTTCTGAAAGGTTAAAACAATCTCTGGTATGACTTCACATGGACCCTCTCTTTTTGAAACAAGTTTCCCTTCTTACTCCAACAATCGATATGCCCTTTTTATTTGCAAAAGAATAAAAGGATGCAAAATTTGTACATAAGATGAAACCATAGAGTCTTCAAGTGTATCAAACTTGTGGTAGGATTTTTGTCATATGAATGAATGTGATGAATTCAAAGATGAGAAAAATCCATTGGATTGCTGACCATCGATGTTGATCCGTATGGATCTAGGGAACATCAAAGAAGTTTCAAAAGTGTCCCAAGACGCTCATAATGGCTTCAACAGGTAGAAAATGGAAAAAATTCAAAGTTCTCAAAACTCAACTAAAATGGAATGATTGCGAAGAGCACGTCATAATATTTCCAATGATGCAAACGAATCATCAAGAAGATTTACATATCAAAATATATATGAGGTCAAAGTTTTGGTCAACCTAGCCTAGTTAGCAGGGATGAGTCATCATTTGTACTACTGACGTCATCATCAGTATGGATAAAGTCAGCGTCCATATAGCCTATGTGGCAAGTGCAGAGGGTGACACATTTCATGATGACGTCAACATGTCATGTGGAAGCACCATAGGCTCCCATGTGTCACTCGTATTTGGGATTTTTAGGTTGCCACATGGACGAGTAAAAATGTGCCACGTGGCACCCCCAAGGTGAAGCCACATGGCACGACCCGGAAGGTGCCAAGTGTCACTAGGTGAATTCATCATGCACAGGTGGGAAAATCAATGGATTCCACATGGACCAATAGGGAGGCTCCATGTGGCACCCCCAAAATGCACAATAACACCCCATGAAAATAAATATATATATATATATAACACAGGTCCGCCAAAAATGGAAGAAGTTCCGCCATATCTGGTATGATCTACCAGATATAGCTACCTTCCAACTGTCCTCCAAAATTAGCATAAATCGTCTGCCATTCTAGCACCGGTCCACCAAATATAGAAAAAACCACTAGTTAAAGCCGCCAGATCCACCGCCAAACTTAGCGGAGCGCTCCAAAATGGGGAATCTATGGGATTTGACCCCGAAACCTCCCCAACAAACAACACCTAAACTTAGCTCTACTAACCAACATGTCAAGAGACTCATTTATGACTTAACTTCTCTCAAAATGGTATAAGAAGGGCCCCCAATTTAGAGTTCGGGACAAGAAGTGCATTCAAAAGGCACAGAGCATGAGAGATGATTTTAAGCATGTCAGGATGGACTTATACAGACTTGTATGATCTGGTACAAATTCGTCACACTTTTCGATATTTCTCAGTATTTATTGTAGGAGCTTGGACACGCAAACTGAGGCAAGGGTCCCTCTTGGGTCTGAAAGTGTCCGACTCGGATCGATGTGTGGAGACATACATTGTTTGGATAAAAAAACACCACGAACACAGTGGTGGTGTTAGTTTTCCGATCTGAGAAAAAATAGTTTATATTAGTTTCAGAATGAGTTATTTATTGCAGAGGTAGTGGCATAGTAACCAAGGCAGAGGTGTCTCTTAGGCCTGAAAGTGTCTGACTCGGATGTAGACGATTTGACAGTCATTTTTAGGTGAATTGACGATGCGAATCCAATGACGAGGTCTATTTTTGTAGTAGAGATTCAGATAAGCATGCTAAGTTCTGGAGAAGCCAATGTAAGCATGCTTTTCATTATGTTGTTCTGTCATTAAATGTTGCAGCATAGCATGCATGTTAGAGGTCTGAAGGAGCATAGAGAGGCTACATCAAGGAAAAAAGATCAACTTACTCCTTCTATCTATTATTTTCTTCTCGTCTTCCACATAAAACCAATCAGTTATATGTTACAGAGAAATTGTGGCACTTGCATGATAAGTGGCAAATGAAGCAGTTCTAATATCGTGGTTTCGGGATTTTTGTATGGGATGTATATTTATGCTTGTATATGAGCAACAAATCTAATGCTTTAGATGGGTCCATGTTGATGGGGGTCATATTTTATTATTCTTCTTTTTATGTATTGAGTATGTGGGAATGATGTCCATGTCAACATCATGGATGCCTATGAGTATGAGAACTTGTGAAGACGTATACATTCCTGATCACATTCTGATCTCTTGTTGTTGTCACTGAAAAGAGACGTTGGCCTTACAACTTTTAAAGAAGAGACATCATTACAACGAGGAGAATAAAGCGGTCAGGCTTTGGAGCATGACCCTAAGAGGTATCCCACACCGGGTGAACTCCATTATCAAGGGAAGTGTCATATGCATTATGTGTATTATGTTCTTATGTTGTTTTTCCATGAATTTCCACACATAGTATGTTAAAGGAAAGCATGACTTCAACTTTAAAGCGCATACGACTTCAACTTTACCTTTAATTGCAAATTGCTCAAGTAAAAAGATCCATAATTGACCTTTTTGAAGGAGTGAGATAATCAACCAATTATTGGAAACTTATCACTCTAACGTTCAGATGATGTCGTATCAGAGCAATCTTGATACTGATTGCAGGTGTTGAAGCTAAGGATGGAAAAGTCACCAAAATAGTCATGGTTTGATGAGCTTCAAGAGCTCAACTGATGCAGGAGCATCCACACTTCATCAAGCGAGCCAGCGCGTGGAGTAAAGAACATACAGTTGGACAATGCCAGCACATATATTTTTGAAATACTTGGAAATTTGTTGCGCCGCCATTTAAATGAAGGCATTCAAAGTCGGGCGCACTTGTATTATATTATAGATAGGAAGGCATTTAATAGTTTTAATGCTGTTAGATAGGAATTAACTGTAGATTAGATAGTTTTGCTTTCGAGAAGGAAAACGGAATATAGGCACCCTCCTTTGTATCATTGTATTATCATTCCTGCATTCTGAAGGAAAGAGCAAGCAGAGAACTTGTGAAGAACACCCATGTACAGATTGAATTAATAGAAGAAAGACTTTGATTCAATTCCATGGTTGTGTTTGTTTTCTGTGTGTTGTTGATATTATGTTGTTGCATACTTGCTTCTTTTTATGCCTTTCTTCTATATGCTGCATATGTTATTGCATGGCAAGTTCGAAACCTGAGAGAATGAGGAAATAAGTTTCAATTGTTTCTCTATTTGAGCCAGGAGATTCCTGCATAGAGTGCAGTTGAATTCCTCCGCGTAGAGTGCGTCGAGGAGGCTCTACAGTTAAACTCTCATTCTCGCTCACCCAGAAGTTGAATTGGGTTGACAGGGCGTGCAGGTGAAGTGCAGGTCAAGGTCGAAGCCTCAGCAGGGAGCCTGAGCAAAGGAAGGTAGGGACTGCTGTCTCTGTGGACGCGCAGGGTCTGGATGACTTCGACACTTTGAGAGCTGTTGGAAGTCGAGCACGTAAAACATGCGCGGAAGGCCTCAGAAGGAGTCCGGGACATCAAGCTCAGGAGGGATAATTCATTCTCGACATAGTGAGAATACACCCAGGAAATATTCCTCAAGAGGAAGAGAATCGACGACTTGAAGAGGTTTGCGAAATCCCGATGATCGTAGGATCGTGGGGAAGCTGCACGAGGTTTAGTCCTTTAGCACAGGAGGTAAGACCCAACGCCCATCGGGGTTCGGTGTTCGGAGGTTGGTGAGGTAAGAGTTTATACCTTACGAAATCGTGAGTCGCGATTTCCCGAATTTATCGGTGCCATTGATTGTGACAAGGACAGGTGGCACGAATCTGGAGAATCTGGGTTTCGGTATTCGGGGTTTTCAAATACAAAGGACCCAGACAGTTTAAATTGTGATTCCACGATCCCCGATCGCACGAGTGGAGGAGTGATGTGGCAAAGTGGGAACATAAGAACTGGTGGAGTACAGGTGTCATTAGAGTTCGGGGTTCGGCGTTTTGTAGTGTAAGTGAACCATAACATTACCATTACCGATTTCCCGATAGGGAAATCCCCGATGCGTGAAAGCGTTGACTGTTGACTATCGGGGTTCGGGGGTTGGAGCTATAGGTGAATCGTGTTCGCATGAACCGCGATTCCCCTAATCGCTATCTCCCGAGTTTCGAAGGGGAGATCGTCGAAGGAGTTTACTGTGGGTAACTCTAGAGGGGAGTTGGAAGAGCTTGTAACTCTTCGGGCCTGGGTTGAGAGAAGGTCCTGGTGGAAGCGGCTGCTCGCGGAGGTGCAGGCTGCATCATCAACCAAATGATTCAAGTAGAGAATGATGGATTGAAGACATTGTTGCATGTTGCAGAAGAAGAGAACCAAAAGTTGCAAGAGAAGTTGCAAGCCATGAATATGCAGACAAAGGAAGGCTCTACGAATGATATGGCGATACAACCATCTTGTGACCATGGAAACTTCACCAGTTATGGGTGTGATCATGACAGTGCAAATGCATGCACACTTTGTCAAACAAATGAAGATGAGATTCATGCATCCAAAAACCAAGGAGGATTCCTAGAAGCATCTTCCACTAATCCTTCTCACCAGGAACAACTAAACACATCTCAAGAAGAAGACCAAGGGTCCTAGTTTGAGGTGGAGGTAAATAAACCATGTGTAGTTCCTTTTTTGATTAATGCTGATGATTATTTTTAAATTCTTGAACAATATGCTTCTTGCATCGGCTTAAATTTGATGAGAAAAATGGGATACGAAGGAGGTGGCCTTGGAACCAATGGCCAAGGTATTCTGGATCCCATCGAGACAGTGGTTTGGCATCGATATGTTGGGATAGGCTATGTCCCAAAGGATGTTGGAGAAATCTCCAAAAGCATTCGGGAAGAAGACCCCAGAATAGTCACTTAGACTCTAGAGGTCAACAGTTCATCAAGAGATGAAATTGATTCAGTGCAGACCAAGATCACAACTTCTCATGATCAAGGATCCGAGACATCTCTAGGGATAGATGACCATCACAATGACTGTCACACACCCACTATGGCGATATAATTTTTTCACATATTTCTTGAGAATCAACACCCCCGAAATATTCTATGGAGGCCTAGCACAAGCTAGCTCTTCCCTCGTCTGCTACCATGTGATTGTGGGTCACGACCATAGGTCAAACAGGTATGGCATCTCTTCTCATTTTTCGACTCGGCGCTACAGGAGTGTCAAATCGATCGACTCTGCAAATGTCGAATTCTGACAGGGCTGGCGAATGGCCAATAGGAACGGACCCTGTTGCGCGGTTGAGTGGAGTATAGGAGGCAGGGGGGAAACTTGACACGGAGGGTGACGTGACAGGAGGGGGCCCCACTTCACACACCACACCATTCTGGACCCCCCCTCTGTTAAAGGTAGAAAGGCAAGGGGGGTCTGGAATCCACCTGAGCACCATTGATCTAGGTGCTTTTATCTCGACTGTTCGAGAGATGCGCGTTCGATTCCAAACCCCCCCCTCAACACTAAAGGAAGAACGATAAGGGGGCTCCGAAATGAAGCCTCAGCCATAGATCTGGGCATGTGGATTCTGGCTGTCCAGATCTACTTGCCACTTATCCAATGTGCATATGTGCCTCAAATTAACATCGACATCTCTTCCTCAAATCTAACGATCGTCACAGACTCTGGATTCTCCGAAAGGATCACGTCCGTTCATCATTTGCAAAGGTTGGGAGGGATCAAGGAACTATCATCCGTGTTCCTTCCCCCACATCTAATGGTTGTCACAGACCCCAAGATTCACCGGAAGGATCTCATCCATTAATCGAGACTTAATCCCCATGCTAGCATTTTGGGAGTTCACAAGTCTGGATTTTGGGACTTGTGAGCACAAGGGAAACATACCCTTCGGTATTCTGAGTACCAAAATGCCAAAGTGATGAACAAGCTTCGATCAGCAACTAGCCCTATGGGCTAAACCTTGGTCCATATGACCACTTCTCATATGACCACCATCTTATTCCCGTCAGGACTTATCCTGACAAGAGCCCGACTTCTTGTCAATAGGACTCCTAAATCCCTGATTCTCGATTTCCTTAAATGGGTAATCTTGCGACACATGGCCTCCTTTAATCGGACGGTCTAGATCTATTTCTGGGCTTTCGTGCCTATTCACTCGGGGTTTATCCCTCGTGTATCTCCTGACATATCCAACAACTATTGGGTTTTCTAGCTAAGATTTGACGGTTCAGATCTATATTGGGACTTTCGTCCCTATTCACAAGGGCTTAACCCTCACATATCTCCCTACATATCCAACGACTGTCAATTTTTCTAGCTAAGATCTGACGGTTCATATCGGTCCCAATGCCATGCACTCTCCCACTACTCCCTGGACGTGGAAAAACCAACGGTCCAGATATTCTTACAGACCTTAGGGATCGACGGTCCCGGCCTCTTCACTACTTTTGAAAACAAAGGAAAGGGGTTAAGGCATTTAACGCTCCCTCTTCTCCTTCCAATCTAACGGTCGTAAGTGACCACAGATTTTTTGACAGGATCTCACCTGTCAAATGATACGTATCCCTAAGCTACCATCTCGGGATTTCAAGAGGATCGTTCCTCCTCGTGCAGGGTTACTAAAACCTGGCGCCTTCAAATCCTTTTTCCAAGTTCTTGATGATCCTTTCAAGGAGGGTATATCTATGGGGAGGTTTTCCCAGGGTACTATCTGAGGCAGATAAGGGTATCTCTCTTCTGAGAACCAAACGTGAAGTCTGAATTAGATCAATATGCATATAAATAGTTATTTATGAAAACATAATCCATACGTAGCCTTTCCATTATAAACATGCATCTACCAGTACTGATCAAAACACCATACATACATTATTACACTAAAATCATTCACAATTTCACAGCTTATAAGCATAAATGTCAGAATATATATATATATATAT
>JZKD02S1155623.1:24912-35825 GCA_000966675.3 Picea glauca
CAGGTCCTACTCTATCTAGAACCTCGAAGGGTCCACAATACCAAGGTGCCAATTTGGCACAAGCTCCCATTTTCAGAGAACTCTTTTTGGGCCTAATTCTGAGATATACATGGTCTCCCTTTTTGAAATCTCTTGGATTTCTCTTTTGGTCAGCATAATTTTTCTGTCGGTTTTGAGCGACCTTCATATTTTGCTTTATCTGAGTCACTTGTTGTTCCATTTATTTTAACATGTCGGGTTCAAAATAAATCATGTTTACAGGATTACTCCAGCTGACTGGAGTGTTACATGGCCTACCATAGAGGACCTCAAAGGGACTCATCTTTAAGGATGCTTGGTAGCCGTTGTTGTAGGCAAATTCTACCAATGGAAGGTAGTCTTCCCATTTCTTGGGTTGATGCATTACATGCATTCTTAACATGTCTTCTAATACTTGGTTCACTCTTTCTGTATTCCCTTTGGTTTGAGGGTGATAGGCGGTGTTAAACAACAACTTGGTTTCTAAACCAGCCATCATTGATTTCCAAAAGTTGGAAGTAAATTTCATGTTTCTGTCAGACACGATCTCTTTCGGCATGCCATGCAGTCTAAATATCTCTTTCATGCATACCTGGGCAATGTTGATTTCTTTGCAAGTCTATTTGACGGGAATGAAATGAGCAGACTTGCTCAATTTATCCACCACTAACATAATGGCATTGTTCTGTTTGGTTGATGTTGGTAATCCAGTGATGAAATCCATGGAGATGGTCTCCCATTTCCATTATGGGATTGGTAAAGGTTGCAATAGTCCTGCTGGGTGTCGATGTTCTTCTTTAACTTGTTGGAACTCTATGCATTTGGCCAAGTATTCGACTATGTCTTTCTTCAATCCAGGCCAATAAAATTGTTTCCTGGTGGCAATGATCATTTTCTGGTATCCTGGGTGACCAGTATAGGGTCTTTTGTGTAGCTCATCCATAATGAACCTCTTCAAGTCATCACAATTTGGAACATATAGTCTATTTCTGTAAGTGAGCAGACCTCCTTCGGTAATCTGGTAGCCTTCATATTTTACTCCGACAGGTTCTTGGTGTAGGTATAGGGTCACTGTCTGGACGAAGGGATCTGTCTCTTGTGCATTGTTGACCCTTTCCTTGAATTTTTTTTCATAGGTACTCACCACTGCTAGGTGAATTGTTTTCATGCTTCTGCTAAGGGCATCGACAACCCTATTTTATTTTCCTTTAATGTGTTTGATTTCAAAATCAAATTCACTAAGGAGGGCCATCCATGTAGCCTGTCTGGCATTGAGCTTTTGGTTGGTCAAACAAATATCACAATCCACAGGGATCTGTCATAAGTACAAATTTCCTTCCCAGGAGGTAATGCCTCCACATTTTCAATGCATGCACTATGGCACCTCATTCTATATCATGGGTCACATAGTTGACTTCATGCTCATTCAATTTCCTGGATTCATAGCAGATCACACTTCCTTTCTGCATAAGGACTCCTCCAAACCCTTCCTTAGAGGCATCTGTACACATGAGGAAGTCAGCTTCTGGGTCAATGATTTTCAACACAGATGCATGGGTCAGTAGATGTTTCAGGGTTTGAAATCTCTCTTCACATTTGTGTGTCCACGGGAATTTTTTCCCCTTTTTCTTGAGGGCATTGATTGGACAACCAATATTGGAGAAACCCTTTATGAATCTCCTATAGCATCCCGCCAATCCCATAAAGGATATGATGTCTGAAACATCCTTTGGGGTAGGCCATTCCATGATAGACTTGATTTTGTTAGGGTCTACTGCTACCCCTTCTTTGGACAGAACATGACCCAAGCAATGTATTTGCTTCTGGAAGAAGTCACATTTGTTGAATTTAGCATAGAGCTAATGTTCTCTTAGCACTTGCAGCACAAGTCTAATATGCTCTTCATGCTCTTCTCTATTCTTAGAGTAGATTAATATGTCATCAATAAAAAATAACACAAATTTATCTAGAAATTTACTGAGTACATTGTTCATCAAGCACATGAAAGTGGCAGGGGCATTGGTTAACCCAAATGGCACTGCCACAAACTCATAGTGACCATACCATGTTCGGAAAGTAGTTTTATGGTTGTCTTCACCCTTGATTCAGACTTGATGGTATCCTGACCTCAAGCCAATCTTTGAGAAAATAGACACATCTCCCAACTGATCGAACAGATCATCAATCATGGGCAAGGGGTACTTGTTCTTTATGGTTACCTTATTGAGTTGTCTATAATCTATACATAGTCTAAGGGTGATGTCCTTCTTCTTCACAAACATGACTGGTGCTCCCCATGGAGACACGCTGGGCCAAATATAATCCTTATGCATCATTTCTTTCAATTGCAATTTGAGTTAAACTAACTCAGGTGTGCTCATCCGGTAGGGTGTCCTAGACACCGACACTTCTCCTGGTGCAAGCTCTATCGAGAAGTCAATGTCTCTTCCTGGAGGTAGACCCGATACCTCTTCCATAAACACATCTATGTATTCTCTCAGGGTAGGGTGATATTCAAGGCTGGGTTTTTCACCTTCTATTGTTTCCAACACCTATATTGCATATAGGGGACATCCCTTTCGACAATACTTTCTCATTTGTAGAGCTAATATTTGTCTCACCGAGACAGGTTTTTGGATTCCTTGAAGGGTTATCCTTTTTCCTTCTTTGTTTGCACATTCTAAGGTTTTATGGTAATAGTCCAATCTAGCTTTATGGGTGGCTAGCCCATCCATACCAATCAACAGATCATATGATCCTAGGGGTAATACGTTAAGGGTTGCTTGGGTGGGAAATTCACCCAACATCAATTGGCAAGATGGTATGACCTCTACTACCCTTCTCTTAGTGCCAGTGGATAACTATACCAACCATGGCTTTGTGTTTTTGTGAGGCTATAGTTTACACTTATCAACAACTTTAGGGGCTATATAACTCAAATTTGAACTAGGGTCAATCAAAATAGACACTAGATGGTTGGAAATCATACCTTCTATTTCCACCACTGAAGCTTGATGGTCAGCTTGGTTATTATCCAAGGATACATCAATTTGCGGCACACTCTTGGCCACATCATTGATGGTAGAAGCTTCCTGGATGTTATAAACCCTCCAACTATTATGTTGTCGGTGTGGATAGTTTATCAGGAGATGTTCTTCTCTGCAACCCCAACAATTCAAGGGTTCTCTCTTTGGGTTATCAGTCTTTATTGGTGCAGCTCTAGAAATTTTATTTCCACCTGATGAGGGAAAGTTCTGCTGGAGTACACTCTGGGATGGAAAGTTCATTCTGGGGTTCTTCTTGTAGTTCTTAAATCCTAGGGATTTAATCACATTTTAATGAAATCTTGAACTATTATTTGGTTTCCATCCTTCACGAGGTTCTACTCAATGTCCATACTATTCATGACAATATGTTTCCTTTCAAAGAGTACCTTCTAGGGTCTTTGGCTCATCAAATTGAATTATGTTTTGGTAGTCCTTGGGTAGTCCGTTGATGAAGCATTGCACCTTTTCCTTTTCTTCTTTTATATAAGGCACATACCTCAATAAATCGAGGAATTTGTTGACAAATTCCTCTATAGTGAGTTTCCCCAGTTTGAGTTCATAGAACTCTTTAGTCTTCTCATCAAAATATTTTTCCAACAAATACTTCTTCCAGAAGTATTTCTCAAATTGTTTCCAGGACAGGTCCTCTTCACGAATGATGCAAGAGCATCCCTCATGACAAGCAAAACCAACATGGAAGCAGAAGACAGTTGGAAGACGTCGAGTACAAGTTTTTGAATTTTTAAATTTTCCCTTGAAGTCGATGCGCTGAATATAAATGAGATCATTTAATTTAGGCACCTTGGAAAGAATGTAATCAGACCTCGATCCATACGCTCTCATTTGAGATAGACAGAGGCATTTATAGTAGTAGTTGCAGGTAGATAGAATTGAATCCTTAGATTAGACAGTTTTTAGAGCACATGAGGGAAACCAGATATAGACACCCTCATTTGTATCATTGTAACATTAATAGGAGTTAGAAGAATCTAGAGCATAGGAGAATAGTAGAGAGTTGTAGAAAACACCCATGTATAGATCTGGGATTAATAGAATAATTTGATTCAGATTCATGGCTGTTGCGTTATTCTCTGTGTATATGTGTTAAATTCTCTGCTTATGAACATTTCTTCCTGTTAGGCATTGTTGTTATGCTATGCGTATGATTTCATGTGTTAAGATAGAAATCTGAGAGGAGGTGAAGTGAGTTACAATGGTTTCTCTATCTGAGCCAGGAGATTCCTGCAAGGTGTGCAGTTGAATTCATCTGCAAGGAGTGCATTGATGAAGGCTCAATAGTTTAACTTTTGTTCTCATTCATCCAATGTGGAAGTGGGTTGTTGAATCCGTGCAAGGAGTGCACAGGCTGAAGAAGAAGAAGTCTCATTTGTTAATCTGACAAGAAAGCAGATCGAAGACTGCTATTGTAGGAGTGCACAGAGTCGGAAGGATTCAACTCTTGGGAAGTCCTTGAATGTTGAGCGTAAGGAGTGTGCGCAAGTTCCTCTGAAAGAGTCAGAGTGGGAAAACTCAGGAGGAACAAGACCTTTGAAATTATCAAAGTCTGCACAGGAGATTTCCGTGCCAAGAATTCCTTGAGAAGGGAGAAGAGGAATCGACGGTCAGGATTCATAGAGGAGATCGACGAAATCCTGTCATCCGTTAGATCTCGAGAAGTTGCACAGGGTTTAAGTCCTAGTGAATAGAGGAGAAGTCTCGGAAGATTCATCGAATATCAGGGTCATCGGGGTTTTGCTGAACAAGAGAATCGAGACCTGGTAGTTCTCGAATTCCCGAGAAAGGATCTCAACCGTTGATCTTCACAGGGCACGCGTCAGACATCCGGAGAAGAATCAGGGTTCAGTTCATTGGAGAATCAGGGTTTCCGAGGACATAGAACTCTCGCATGTTGGAATCACGATCTGTGATATCCTGACGGGAATTTTGAACCGTCCATCGGCGAGGACACGTGGCAGGAGATCCTGACGAGTTGGCGTTTGGAGCATCGGAATTTCCAGAGGCAAGAAACTCTTGCATGTAGGAATCATGATCTGCGATTTCTCGACAGGATCAGAGCCGTCCAACAGTAGGGACACGTGTCAGGAGATCCCGGAGAGTCGAAGTTCGGGATATCGGGGGTTTCCGGAGTCGTGAAACCCTTGCACAATGGAATCACGATCCGTGATTTCCCGACATGATCGGATTCGTTCGATTTGAGGGACGTGTGTTCGAGGATCTAAAAGAGTCGATGTTTGGCATTTCGGGGTTTCTGCATACAACGAAATTGTTTCACTAGAAATCGCGATTTTGCGATACCCAATAGGGCGATGAGAAAGTGGTGACATGGAGGAGAGAGTTCACACGTGCATCGGGGATCAGCATTTTGGGATTCCCGTTGATGAGAAAATCATGGCAGGAGAAGTCGTGAAATCCTGAAACGCGATGGTCCCACAGTCATAACATTTCAGTGGAGAACAGGTGTCATTCGTATCGGGTTTTAGGACTTGGAGGGTCCTGTGAAATTGTGCAATAGAAATCACAATTTAGCGATACACGATTTACCGAATCACCACAGGAGTGTGGGCCACAGGTGCCAGAGAAGAGAACAGATGGAAAATTGTATCGAGGTTCGGGGAATTGAAAGTCTCCTGCACACGACAACGGGAATCGCGATATTTCGATATGCGATTTCCCGACGAGGTCCAGGGTCAGAGCGGTGGACAGGTGTCGCACCACACTGAAGTATCGGTATATCGGGAATCGAAGATCTGTGAGGTAAGTTGTCAATGACAGTGTAAGTGTTGATTTCCCGATGGGGATATTCTCGACAGAAGCAAGGAACACGTGGGTGAATATTTCATCGGGGTTCAGGGATTTATGAGACCCAATCTCGTGAGTGCAGGACTCATGATCATGCGATGCCCGATTTCCCGATAGGATAAAGGGATATCATAAGGAGAGTCCTGTGGGTGTAGGAAAGTCCTGATAAGGGATTTGAAGAGCATTTCAGCTCTTTGGGCCGAAGGAAAAGAAGGTCATGGTGGGAGCGGATGTGCCCTGGGTGGCGCGTTTGCGTCAAAGTGGTATCAGAGCATAGAAAAGCTTCTTTACTTTCTGTAGCAGAGAAAAAGGAGAATTCACCATGCCGCCAAGGAGGAGAGGTAGACAATCACTCGATCTAGAGGAGGAAAGGGAATTTTCCAGAGGAAGATAAATGTCCAGAGAAAGAGGTACGCAAGGACAGAATCCAGACATGGAGAGAGAAATATGAAATCTTCATGCCATAATGGAGGACATGGAGACATCATGGAGGCACAAAGCTAATGTAGGAGATACCAGTGAATCCAAAGATGAAGAAGATGCTGGACACGGAGGAGAAGAAATCCCAGCAGAAGATGCAGCCAATGAGCGTTTAATTAAGGCTATCGCTCAGATGAGTTCGAAAACAAAGATGGACATTCTAGCTTATGAAGGGAGTCTGGATGTAGAAGAGCTTCTAGATTGGATTAGAGCTCTTGATACTTATTTCGATTATGAGGATATCGAAGATGATAAGAAGGTCAGACATGTTGTCACAAGATTAAAAGGACATGCAACATTGTGGTGGGATGAACTGCAAGCTGACAGGCATTGCCAAGGCAAGCAAAAAATTAAGAGCTGGGACAGGATGATTGCAAACATGAAGGCAAAATTCATTCCCAGGGACTATCAAATTTCTCTATTTAGGAGGATGCAGAAACTGAGACAGAAGCTGATGACAGTGAAGGAGTATACTGAGGAATTTTACAGGTTGAATATCAGAGCAGGTCATCGGGAAAGCAATGATGAAAAGGTGGCTAGGTATATGAATGGCCTGAGGTATGAAATTCAAGATGAACTAAATTTGGCGACCATCCGAACAGTGGAGGATGCTTACCAATTGGATATAAAAGATGAGGAGAAGTTGAGTCGTAAACAAAGTCATAGGGGCAGAGGCAGGAGTCAGCCCAAAGGCAAATCGGTTGCCCAAGATAAATACCAGAAGCCCAAGGATGACTGGAAGAAACCTCAGACTCAGAGATAGAGAGGTGGAAGTTCGCAGTGAGGGTGATATGCTGAGCAGAAAGAGCAGCATACTGAGTAGAGAGGAGGATATGATGATAATAATAGGTTTCCTCGTACGAGAGGTAGAGGAAGAGGAAGAGGTGGAGTAATCACTTGCTTCACATGTGGAAAGAATGGGCACAAGTCAGTTGATTGTCCAGATAAGAAGAAGGATGGAGGAGAAGCTCACATCGCCAAGGCACAAAGGCGAGATGTTGAGGCAGAGTACACTGAAGGCGTAAGATCACTGGTGATGCGAAAATTCCTTTTGATGCTGGAGAAGGAGATGGAGAATCCAGAGGAATAGTATTTTTAGGACTGCTTGCAAGACCAAGGGTTGGGCATGCAAGGTCATTGTGGACAGTGGAAGTACCTATAATCTCGTTTCAACCGAGATGGTAGAAAAGCTGGAGCTGGAGACAACTGATCACCCAAATCCATACAAAGTTTCATGGCTACAGAAGTGACATCGGGTAAATGTCACTAAACAGTGCTTAGTTGACATTAAGATAGGAGGATATAATGATAAAAATTTATGTGATGTTATTCCTATGGATGTATGTCATTTATTGCTGGGTAGACCATGGAAATATGATAGAAGTGTAATTCATGATGGGAGGAAGAATACATATACCCTAGAAAAGAATGGGAGAACTCATATGTTGTGCCCAATTGAAGATAAAGAGGTAAAGTCGGAGGTAAAGAACACAATACTCCTCATGAGTGGGAAAGAACTTCTTACAGAAGTTAAGAAGAAGGAGGGTCCACAATTCTTTGTGGTCAGAAAACCGAGAATTGTTTTGACTAGCACAAGAGTGGATGATTTACCAGGAGAAGTTCAGGAACTACTGGAAGAGTTCGCTGATATTGTAGTGGACGAACTACCTCATTCGTTGCCACCGATGAGGAGCATGAGTCATCATATAGACCTCATACTAGGATCTAGTTTGCCAAACAAATCCGCATACAGATTGACGCTGCAGGAGAATGAAGAGGTTAAAAGACAGGTCTAGGAGTTGTTGGACAAAGGTTTGGTCAGGGAAAGCTTGAGTCCGTGTGTTTTTCCAACAGTACTCAGTCCGAAGAAAGACAGAGGCTGGAGGATGTGCACTGATTCGAGGGCCATCAACAAGATAACTATCAGGTATAGATTCCCATTGCCAAGGATGGATGATCTGATGGATTGCTTAAGTCGAGATTTTTTTTTTTCAAAAATAGATTTGAAGAGTGGATATCATCAGATTCGTATGAGAGAAGGTGACGAATGGAAAACAACATTCAAGACAAACAAAGGTTTGTACGAATGGCTTGTCATGTCGTTTGGCTTGACGAATGCATCGAGTACCTTTATGAGGTTGATGAATGAAGTCCTGAAGGAGTTCATTGGGAAATTTGTCATCGTGTATCTGGGTGACATACTGGTTTTCAACAAGACAAAGGCTGAGCATTTGAAGCATTTGGCTATTGTGATGAAGAGATTACAGCAAGAGAAGTTGTTGATAAATATGAAGAAGTCCTCATTCATGAAKACATAACTCATTTATTTGGGGTTTGTTATTTCTGCAAATGAACTGAGGATGGATCCAGATAAGGTGGAGGTAATTAAGAATTGGCCATCACCAAGAAATATTTTCAAGGTGAGGATTTTTCATGGACTGGCTAGTTTCTACCTAAAATTCATCAGGAATTTCAGTGGGATTAGTGCAACAATGATGGATACAGTGAAGAAAATAAATAAATATTTTCACTGGATGGAAGAGGCTGAGAAGAGTTTCAATTTGTTGAAACGAAAGATTACAGAGCAACCGGTGTTGGTGTTGCTAGATTTTCAGAAAATGTTCTAGGTAAAATGTGATGCCAGTGGGTTTACCATAGGAGCGGTCTTGAGTCAGGAGGACAGACCCATTGCATATTTCAGCGAGAAGYTGAATGAGGCAAAGGAGAAATACTCCACATATGATAAAGAATTCAATGGCATCATACAAGCATTGAAAAAGTGGAGGCACTATTTGATTCCGAAAGAATTTGTTTTATATAGTGATAACCACACATTACAATTTGTGACTCAACAGGAAAAGTTGAATYAGAGGCATGTTAAATGGGTTGAATACATGMAAAATTTCACTTTTGTGATAAAACATATTTCTGGTACTTCTAACAAAGTTGTTGATGCTTTGAGCAGGAAGTGTTTGYTGTTGCAGGAGTTCAAAGTCAGGACGTTAGGCTTTGATGATCTTAAGGACATGTATACAGATGATTCAGACTTCAAGGAAGCTTATGAAGCAGCTGAGAATCCAGTTCTCAGAGACAGAAGCCAGTGGATAGAGTACGTGATCCAGGACCGATTTTTTTTCAAAGGCAATCAACTGTGTATTCCAAATTGCTCCATGAGGGAGAACTTGTTGAAGGAGAAGCACAGTGGAGGATTGGCAGGACATTTTGGCCACGATAAGACATTTGCAAAGCTGAGTGAGTCATACTTTTGGCCAGGGATGCAGTCAAAATTCAAGAGGTTCATTGACATGTGTAGAATTTGCCAGCATTCGAAGGGAAGGAAGCAAAGTGCGGGTTTTTATCAACCATTTCCCATACCTGAGAGGCCATGGGATGAAATTAGCATGGATTTTGTATTGGGATTGCCGAGGATGCAAAGAGGTGTTGATTCAATCTTCGTGGTAGTTGATAGGTTTTCTAAGATGGCACACTTCATTCCATGCCAGAAAACCAGTGATGCGACTCGCATCGCAAATCTGTTCTTCAAGGAGATTGTTCAACTTCATGGATTGTCGAAAAGCATAGTTTCGGACAGGGACACAAAATTCATAGGGCATTTCTGGAGAACATTGTGGAAGAAGCTAGGAACTAATTTGATGTTAGTTCTACTTATCATCCTCAGACGGATGGAAAAACAGAAGTAGTCAACAGGAGTCTGGGAGATTTGTTGAGGAGCTTGGTGACAAAGCACCATAGCAGTTGGGATAGCATATTACCACAAGCAGAGTTTTCTTACAATGATTCAGTGAACAAGAGCACAGGAAAAAGTCCATTTCAAATTGTATATGGAATGAAGCCGAGAGGAGGTTCTGAATTGAGGGATTCAGAATAGACTGCAACTAGCAGTGCTAGAACAAGAGAATTCACTGAAGCAGTGAAGGAACTTCACAGCCAGGTGAAGGAGCGACTGTTGAAGTCAACTCAGGAGTACAAGCGCATAGCAGATTAGCATCGGAGACAACTTCAGTTTGGTGTTGGTGATCTGGTTCTAGCACATTTGAGGAAGGAAAGGTTCCCAAGAGGAACATACAATAAGCTGAAGATGAAGAAAATTGGGCCATGCAAGGTCTTGAAGAAAATGGGACAGAATGCTTATGAAATCAAGTTGCCAGATGGGATCGGAATATCTCCAATATTTAATGTTTCAGATCTATATCCATATAAATCCGATGAAGTAGGAGTAGAAGGTGATGATCAACCAGAGGTCCAGTGGCAGAAGCAGATGCCAGTTGCAGAGAAGCCACAGATGGAGCAGATACTGATCAAACGAGTGGGCAAGAAAACCAGGAGGAAAGACTATTTTGAATATTTGGTTAAGTGAAAGCGTCATCCAGTTGAAGATGCCAGCTGGGAGACTAAAGCAGAGATTCAGAAGCATGGACATACCATGCAGGAGCTCATGGACAGGAGCCCATTCAAATTTTCAAGCGAGGGAGTATGATGCAGGAGCATCCCTCACGACAAGCAAAACCAACGTGGAAGCAGAAGACA
>JZKD02S1155623.1:47549-75914 GCA_000966675.3 Picea glauca
ATCTGGATGCTCAGAGTCTTATGAGGTGTTGGAAAAATATATGTGATACTAGGTAATAAAACTCTAAGATATCCCTACTGCATTCAAAAGAACTTTGTTTGATAAATCATTCCCATAAATTGAAATAAAG
The DNA here is from genome assembly GCA_000966675.3 of Picea glauca. NCBI lineage: Eukaryota > Viridiplantae > Streptophyta > Pinopsida > Pinales > Pinaceae > Picea > Picea glauca. The sequence continues at coordinate 47,680 of JZKD02S1155623.1, forward strand.
TGTATGAGTATGATCTATTCTTTAATTGGTTGATTGTAATCCTTTTTTTCAGTTGACGAATAATATAGTTAAATTACTCAATAACTTGACTAATTCATGTAGCTTTATCAAATTGTAATATGGAAAAAACTAGAAATAACAATATCAAACTAGACCTAACAAATCTTGCAATTGTAGATTCAAGTCCCATGACTTTATAGTTTCTTAAGATTCAAGGTTTAACAACATCAATATTGTTGGTAATAAATCAAACATGCATGCTACCAAAATTCTTTATGCACACTTGTTCTTCATACTGGATATTGAAAGCATAATAAAATGGGAGTAAAGGCATAAATTAAATAACAATTTCAAGAAAATAATCAAAGATATGAATTGAAATAATAACATGATTAACTACACAACAAAATGTATGAAATAAAATAAATAATTACACCTACATAAAGAAGAAAAAATACATAGGGTGTACCAGAGAGAGGGGGGCTTGCCTTTTCCAACACACTCTACAAGAAAACTATAGTGTGTTGCTCAAAATATACAACACAGGCTTCCTTTATTTCAAAATCCAAATATGATATTACATAAGAATATTAAAGTCCCTATGAAACAATGGTTCCAACAAAAATAATGATCATTCAACCAACCAATGAAATTTTTACAAGTCTAATGTCTCTTGTATTTATTATTACAACCTTCATATTATAAAAGGAAAAGCGTTACAACCATATATTCATCCCCTAAAGAAGTGGATCACACAACCATCACACTTAGGTTGGATTTATACCCAGTTAAGACATGAGTGGTTGCACCCTGCTAGCTCAATAATAATAGAAGGGGGTCAGTTTGGCTGCAGGATCACCATGAAGATGTGGAGCACGTAACTTCAACATTCGATCCACAAAATCATCTAGATTCTTGGCTATACACAACATGTTGACCACATATTTCACCAAATATTTTCACCTTGGTTGATGGTTGTTGTGTCTGTTTGAGAAACATAGAATCATGAAAAGATAATTCCAAACGAAACCTAGAAGCCCAAATTCTCCCATAGGAGTCACAACCATTCTGAACATTAAAGTACTACCAGAAGATGACAACTATCGAATTTCTAATGATGACTGCTACAAGATTTATGAAGATGATCACTACCGAATTTCTGAAAAATGACATAGAAATAGCTATAATTTTTCAAGTATTTAGGAAAGCACAAAATCTAATATAGGAAAAACAATAAAAAAAGATCACGAAGGGTGCCTGAAATGGCATATTTTCAGCACCATTCTATACCCTTTTTTCTTATCATTTTCAAGTTATCATTTCATTTTTTGACACTTCATTTATCAAATTCAACGTGTTTATCATCAAGGTATAAAACCTTTCCCATGTGCCATTATTATGTTATGTTTGTATTATTATTAAAGGAATGCATTCCTTGCATCTACTGATATTGTTATGCAAGAAGAATACAACAACTGTTGCAAAAACTTCTTTCTATGATTCTGAGTGCAACTTGATCTTTTGCAACTCTGAGAATTATCATCAAGTTATAAAACCTTTCCCATATTCCATTATTACGTTTATTTTTTATTATTCTTAAAGGAACTTGTTTCGTGCATGTACTGATATTGTTATGTAGGAAGAATACAACATTTGTTGCAACACCTTCCTATTGCGATTCTAAGTGAAATTTCAGATGTCTCAACTCAAGTACACCCATGGTCATTTCAATACGAATACAAATTCCAACCCCAAATGCATTATCCATTGAACAACGACTACAATTCCAAAGAACACTTTAAGTTGTCGTAGCTCCAAATCTACCAATTGTCACGATTCGAGCAAAATAGTCTAATGTTGAATCTCGTAGATGGGAATTGATACTCATAAATGAAAGTGACAAAGGACAAGTTGGAAGAAAAAATAATAACTCAACAGGCCTATCAAGTCAGCAGGAGATAATCCTTTTCTAAAGTTTGGAAAGATTTTGTAACTGGATGAGAAACCATATTCTGATGGATGTCCATCCATTATTGGTATAATTTTAGGACAATAAACATATTGTATAAAAACATCTTCTCTATATAACTAGATGGAGAGATTAGTCATACACATACATTCTGTTATTGTATCTTTTCAATTCGATAATATAAGATCATGTTCTTGCTTTCGTGTGTGTTTTTATGTGTTAGTGATCATGTGATTCTAGTGTGATCAACTAGTACCTTTTCTAAGGGGGTAGGGTCCCCTCCTTATCCAGGTACTTCCTATATAGTGGAAGTAGAGGTTAGTATTTTCATATTGTTCAGTTTGATTTCCATTCTTTTTTTTTATTGTAACTTCATACTTGTAGTGTCATTAACAATATGTAGATGTTTATTTTAGTTCACTATCATTTCAATTCATAGAATAACTTAATCACTTCAAAAATCATTCTATCATTTGKTTTTTTTCTAGAATTAGATTCACAAGATATCATTACAGTTTCTGTGTGATTCGATTTTCTTGTTTGAAGGTGTAGTATGATTATTAATATAGTTTTTTGAAAGAAGATAACTATTTGGTTTAATTGCCGCAAATCACATATTTTCTAGTTTCTATCATAATGGATTTACATAACTSAAAATCGCATGTTCTGTCATAGCCACATCCATTACTGCAATTATGAAATTTAATATTATTTGTGTACTRTGGCCTTATTTTCGCGACTCACGTTGTTGCAACTCCGCCTGTAACTACACTTTTTATTGTTTGGTTTATGGTAATTTCCATCAGGTTKACATTGAATGAATAGACACTTAATTTTTCACAATAATATAATAACTTAATCATACTTGAGAAAGTCACCAATAGGTAATAGTACATATTTCTATTTTCCACAAGAGTGATGGCTTTTTTCCGCGAGTGTGATTTCAATTTCYGTAAGTGTGATTTATATTCCCACAAGTGTGATTTCAATTTCTATAAGTGTGATTTATGTTATCGCAAGTCTGATTTTGATTTCCACAAGTAAGATTTCAATTCCTATAAGACTGCTCTAATTTCTACAAAAGAAATTTAGTCTTTAGTATAATTTGTTAACTTAATTAAGTACTGTGAGCATTCAAATTATGAAGTTAAAATTTCTACAATGCCATAGTCCAACAACACTCTTCTTGGATATATTGTGCATGACATTTGGCAAGTTTCATACGAGCCTAATATGGATACATTAAATTTACAACTCTTAATTTTCTTGCTAAATTAGTTAGAAAGTAATTGGAAAGTCCGTCATTTTTTGCATCGTTGTTGGGGAACTGTCAAAAGAAGATAGTTTCATCTATTTGTGTGGATATTTTTTTTCTTCATTCTCCTAGAATAGATGTTGTGATTCCTTTTCAGTGATCTCTTCCAAAAACCCTTAAAAACTAAGAGTGTGGGTCAATCACAAACAAGGAAGGAACACCAACAAGAAAAATAGTTATCACCTACTGTCATTCTCTTTCCAAGAAGAAGCCTAAGTCATTCCCTTAGGAGTTAGAGACTATACAAGGGTCTTTTCATTTCGATAACCCATTATCCAAGGAATAGATCCATGAGCAATATTCTTTAAAAGAGTTCCTCTTTTCTAAGGAACCTTGGGAAGCATAGGATAAACCTCAAGAAGAAATGGCTCATGATTTTGTTAAGGAGGAACCCATGACCTCTGGGTTCTAAATCAAATAAATAAATGAAGAAACCAATATGAAGAACATTCATCACTCAGTGCTGCCAAACATTCATGGGATATCCAAGGAAGATCCTAATACCTTCGTCTTCAAGTTCAACGTACTTTGTAGAAGCTATGACTATGTGAAAGACACCCATAAATTGAAGCTATTTCCCACCACACTTAAGAGCATTGTGTTATGGTGGTTCATGGGCCCCATAAAGGAAAACATTTGGTCATGCAACCAAATGAAAAAGAAATTTATATAAAAATACCAAGACTACTGCAAGGATAAGGAAAGAAGGGAGGAATTTTTCAATATGATCTGGCACAAAGGTGAGACATTCGAAGACTATGTCGAGTGATTAACCTATAACCTGAAAAGGGAAAAAGTAGGAGACCTGGCTCCTGAAACGCAACGTGTCTTATTTTTTAGAGGAGTCTAAGATGATTGTATGGAACTCATAAACCTTATGGATGAGGGAGATGTCTCTCAGTTAGAATAYAATATTATCTTGGAACATTTTTGTAAGTATTCCAGAGGCACATATGAAACAAGAAAATGGCCAAGAGATATTATGGAAAGGATAGGAAGGACTATCATAAGTGAAGTAACAAAGGAAGAAATTGAGAACATGAAATAGAAACTCAAGAATGACATACTTAGTTCCCTAAGATCTAGATTGGATACATTGTAGACAAAAAATAAGAAGGAAGAAATAGAATGAGCAATGGCCATATTTTTCCCGATGTGCAGAATGAAGCATCAAAAAAGGGAGTGTCTATTGGATCAGAAAAAAGTATGTGGAATATTTAGTCAATATCACACTACACATGCCCACACGGGTGTAGATGGATTGGCAAGTGTTGTGTAAATGGAAGGAAATTTGTAAAATGAAGTCTCATTTTCGATTCTCACCCGGACTTACTCGTGCGCCATTCTTGTGGGCTGGGTGGTTGCACCTGGGGTTATAGTGGTGGCCATTGGGGATCGACCCCGTGTCACGTGAGTACGAGAACCATGAAGTTGTCGATTCCCACAGTAAAAAAAAAGAAAAAAAGATCACACTACACATAACTATCCATCCTTTCCTAGAATTAAGGCCATCTATCATAAAACAAAGGAACCCGAATAGTTGCACTTCGTATCTCAAAAGGGACCTGATAGCCTAAACTTGAAGGTATGATCCTAGACCAATCATAATATTTCTATTCATATTGGACTAATCCTCCTATTCAACATGCTTCTCAACCATGGGGTATTCAAAATCAACAATGGGTATCCCCTCCTAGTTATCTATGGAAACAAGAATGGAGAAATCCCACCTATGGATGACCACAAAAACCTATGACACAACCACCCATGCAACTTCTTCCGCCACCTGATATGTAGGCATATACATCCACCCCTCCTCGGCCACAACTCCATACACAATCCATGCTTACCCCAAATAATGGGAGGCCATTACAACTAGCGCAAGCTATTGGACTTGCGAACTACCTGACTTGTTCAATCTCTTCCCTGGACTATAACGATATTCACCTTAGATTTGGGAAGAACCTAGCCAAGTAACAACCTCACATTAGAATCGGAGATATAAATGAGGAAGTCCCAAGTGAAAAATCGAAACATAAAAAAACTAAGGAACTTTGAAAAAATGAAAATACCCACCCTATCCTTTGGGACCCACCCTATCCTGAAAGGATAAATCAAGACAAACCTTCCACACAACCTGAGTTTGATTTCTTAGGAGAAATCAAGAATGTGTGAGTCAAAATACCCTTATTCCAATCCATTATGGATTTACCAATTTAKTCAAAAGCAGTATGGGAACATTGTTTTATGAAGCCTGGTAAAAAATTAAAGGATCCCCARACGGTTCATGTCATGGGAAAACTATCATACCTAATGATGGGAGGATTTCTTGCCACTAAGTATTTTKACCCTAGAAGTCTATTTGTTAATGTGAAAATATATAATACACTTATCAGTAACACACTAATTGACTTAGGGGCCACCATCAACATTATGACACACAATACCATGCAATCCTTAGGACTTACAGGCCTTAGTGCAACCCCCATTATACTTCAACTTGCTTATTAATCCACCTTTAAACCAAAATGGATTCTAGAATATGTATTTATATTTTCATATTCATGGGAGTATCCCATTTCCTTCATGGTCCTACATCCTAAGACGTCTCTAGTAGGGTATCCTCTTGATCAAAATCTGGACCAAGGGTCAAATTTTAACTCAAAACTCAAAGTTCTCGGAATTACCTCAAAATGAACGAGAGCGTAGCCCTTGTCATCATGAACCCAACACAACTTGTTTCGTCTCAAACAGATTTCAAGAGTGAGAGATATCGCGATCTGTCTGAATCGTCAAACAGGTAAAAAAGAGGACGCTGACTGTGCAGTCCGTACAGTCCGTACGGATGTTGATGTGGTAGGTCATACACTGATGTGGCAGAGGTGACGTGGAAGTTTCAGATTGCTTGACAGTTGGATGAATCATTTGATGAAACATGGCATTATTTTGGCAAGTGTTTTAGTGCAACATGGCCTAGTCATGGGCTGCCATGTGGCACCCCGTTATTGGCAATGGTTGGTCAAAATTTTATGGAGTCCATGGGATTTGAACCCCAGACCTCCCCCTCTGGCAGCGCCTTAACAAATTCCGACCAACCAACGCACCTTGTTATGGTTCTTAACAATCATTTTGGTTTCAACGGTTGTACAATGACCACCACTTGTCATCTAGCCATTTGCCTTGTGAACAGAGCCCCCTCTTGCTATAGCACGTGGTCATATGGACCTTGTGACCAAGAGCTTGGCGGTTAGGTGCTGGAGGTGCCCTAACCATACTACAATTTTTACCATCTTTTTGTTATGCATGGTGATGGGTTTAAGCACGCATTTTGGAGCGTGTTCTGGGTTCAAGCACACAAAGGTGCATTTTGGAGAACCAGAACCATCAAGCTTGAAGGAAGAGAATGGAAGGAGGCCTATCTTTCTCATTTTTTGGCCGATTGAGGTGCCGTAAAATCCCAGATAGGGGTTTTTGGACATCCTGAATCCATTGGAACTATGATCTAGGCCATTTGAAGACTTATTTTACAGTTTTTTAACCATTGAAGTTTCAGGAAGCTCTAGGGAGCTTGAATCCCTCATTGATTGAGGTCATGTTTTGGTGAGTCCAAGTTTGTTTTCTATGACTGAGTAGTCATTTTTGGCTAACTGTTATGCTATGAACACATTGGGACAGGTTTTAGAGGCTTTTGAGGACTTTTACAGGTGTTTTTGCCAAAGAGAAGCTCAGGGAAGCTTATGTCCACATGTAGAAGAGGTCATGCCCGGATGAGCCATGATCCATTTTCAGAGTTCTATTAGTCATTTTTGGGGTTTTTATGTGTTATGATCCCAATGGTATAGTTTTTTTTTTCCATTGGAGTTGAGCAGCATCTTGTAAAATAAATTTTGACAAATTAATCCCATAGAGCCAAGTCCATTGATGGAGGCTCAAGGAGATGTAGCCCGGAGAGGGGTGAACTCCTTTATCATGTTGTTATTGTTGTGAGTTTGATGGTTTATTTTATGCAAGTTATGTTGTTGTGTATTTATTTAAAGTACATATTTAACCATCTAAAATAACAAGTCCTCGCACATAAACATTCAAAAGAAGATTCATAAACTTGGCACATAATTTTGTTCTTGCATATTTTAACACATGAAGCAAGGTCCTGTAAAGTTTATTTTAATGAAGTAGAGGGTGATTGCATAGCATAACAAGTCAGCCTTCTATTTTCAGATCACCTCTAATCCCGGGATGACCACAGTTGGCCACGAATGATGCTTATATCAGTTGTCACTCAGGAAACATGACTATTTCCCATGGGAATTCCACCAAAAAAATTAACTCTTTACCCTCCAGCCAAACCCACTCTCGATATAGAAACAAGACTTCGGGTTGATGGATAATAAAGTGATGAAGAAGAGGAATCCCATCAATTACTATCCATATATCCATATATAAATAAGATATAAAATAGAGGATGACAAAATCAATTTTTTTATAGCCTCCTCTTCTTCTTTAGAAAACAAACATCTTCTTGACCATTTTATGAAACACAAAAATAATATTTTTTTATCCTCCAAAATCATCTCACCTACTGAGCATGACCTCGTACAAGAAAAATACCAAGGATCCCTCATAGAAACTATAGCAATTATTCCTGGGAAAATGTTGAAAATCAACCAAGGACTGATTGAACAACAAAAAGAGTGATTAGTTCAAGTGCTATGGAAGCATAGTGATGCCTTCACCTAGGATTACTTTTAAATGAAGGGAATCCACCTTGACCTATGTACACATAATATATATATTAAGGAAGGAGTCTGACCCATTCATCAACTTCATCGTCATATGAACTCAACCATGGAAGACATACCATAGAATATCTAAACAAATTGCTTACGACTAATTTTATATATCCTATTTTTGATATCTAGTGGGTTTCCTCTCTTGTAATGGTATCAAATAAAAATGGTAAATGGAGAATTTGCATAGATTATTGAGAATTAAATAAATAAACACATAAATACCACTTCCCATTACCATTTATCAACCGGGTCTTAGACACACTCATAGGGAAAAAGTATTTATCTTTCGTCAATGAATTTAGTGGATACAAATAGATTCAAATTTCCCCTAAAGATCAAGAGAAAACAATGTTGACCTATCCTTGGGGGACATTCTCATACTGTGTTCTACCATTTTGATTATGCAACACCCCTGCCATATTTTAGAAATTCATTATAGGCATATTGTTAGGGACCTAACCTACCTAACCCATCAAGTGTGTAGAATAATATATTTCCATGTAATAAAGGTCAATATTAGTAATGCCTAGAAATAAGGAGGAATAAGTCAAATGTAAGAAGACCTAATAGAAGATTTCACATCTAGAAGGACATTCCTCTAGATTGTTCTTTTGGATAGATAGATTTAGTATAAATAGGAATAGAGGGTATTGTTGAGGGGTCCTAAATCCCTTTAACTCAACAATGTTGGGTATGTGTTATATTCTTTGCATGTGTGTGTGTGTGGGTGCGTCAGATACGACAATTGCGTCTGACGATCTATTTTTTGCTATTTTTAGCGTATTTTGCTATTTTTAGCTAATTTGTAAATTAATCTCGGATTAAGGGATTAGGGTTTTGGTATCTATGGAATGCCTAAAAACATTGTATATATTGTATGGCGAATGGTGAAATTCGATAGAATGAAAAAGAAAGGTTTTCCCGGTTGAGGGTTTCCGGTAAAGATCTCTGTGTATTCTGTGTATGAGCCATTGATTAATTTCTGTATTGCTTAAGAATATATATGCATTGCTTTACTTCGCAGGTTTAAAACTTACAAACAATAGGAACCAAAACTGCCACTAACGCCCAATTAGACTTTGTAGCGTTTAATAGTGGAATGGTTCTCCAGATCTTACGATCTGACCAAAATAATCGATGGGCTTTACATTCTCTTGCGAAGGATTTCTCCTTCAGTTCAAACACTCTCTTTTTTCTGTTTTCTCTTAGGTGGGACTGATATAAGATAAATCCGGTATAAACCAACTAAGTGACAAAGTGGGAACAAACTTAACTACTAGAGAAGAAGCTGAGCTTGGGATAATCCTTTCACTCTAGCATGTAGACAGTGATTTTCTACTACAAGTCTAGTACTAATACGTTAACCATGTGGGTATTCCAATTACTAAATGAGACAAAATTTATCGGAAGAAAACATGCATGCGATAAATGACGGAAAGTAAAATAATTCACTCAACTCTAATCATCAATCACATAATAACACAATGATTTATTTTCATCATTAAAGACAAGAACTGTAAAATATTGAATTAGATAACTTATCAACATATTTAGTAGCTCTTACTCATTACAACATCCATTTATGAGATGAAATAAGAAATAATTATTCTCCCCATCCAATCATACATGCATTTGATGAAAAACACAAACTTATCTCTGGTCCCAAAAGGGACTTCTCAATTAAAGGAAACTCCAAAATAGTTCTTAACAAACCAAAAAATGAGGGTATTTGCAACAACCATCGACCCTTGATAATAGGTCGATCCTCCTATTTATAACATACTATTAACTAAAAATAACTACTAAAATGAAACTAAGTAAAAAAAAATTGACTACATGGTGCTTTCTTCTATCAGTCTTTCTAAAAGTCATCTTAGGATCTCACTCAAGTGGGTGACTCTTCTCGTACTTTGTCCACTTGATGAAGAGATCCTCGCATGTGTTTGCATATGAGAATATATGTTTTTCCATTGTGTCGAAGTGAATCTCTCTTATCTCTACTACTTGTTCCCGATACTTGACTATTCTAGCACTTAACTATTGCAACCTAGCCTGAGCTTTGATTGGGTGCTCCATGAACTGTCACACCTGAACTGAAGCCATATATGTAACCTTTGTTATTTCCTTGGTCCATGATGAGTCTTGGTTGGAGTGAGTGTTGACTATGTTGCACAAGTCGACAAATTCACTGGGTGTGCCAAACTAGGGGAAGTTGATGTCTTTCATTACTCGTTTGATCTTGATCCAACTTTTATCACACTTGGCCCATTTTTCTTGTATTTCTCGATGAGTTTCCCAGGTCATTTTTTCCCAATACTCAACTGATTTATTTATGCAATCAAGTCTTCTCTCTTTCAACACCTGAATTCCATGCTCTTTTGTATCTCGGACCTGTTGGACCGTACTGATATGGCCAACCCTTTCCACAACTTGTTGTGATTTATCGTACCGCCTCTCCATATCTTTGCAAGTTGCAAGTGCCATGAGGGTGTCTTCCTGAATCTCAGATATCCTTGAGGTGAATAGGTGTTTCTCATCTATGAATTTTTTGTAGGCCTCCTGGAATTCTCTCCTTAGTAACACTCTATGTGGTGTCCTGGTAGTATTTCTCCAAGTCGTGAAAATGTTCCAATTCCTTCATAGAAACGACCAATTCCTTTTCATCTCTTTTAGCTCTATCCAAGGTGAAATCTGTGATTTCCATCCCTGCATCGATCAGTTTTGATGTCTTATCATGATCTATGTTGATCAGGTTTTCCTCCATGGTGATGAGGATGGATAAATCTAAAGTTCTCCTCCTCTTTTTGGTGGTTCTCTAGATGATATATTTCATTTTCCAGTCATAATTGATGCCATGTATGTCAACTACTTCATCCATGGGTTCAGGTATTTGTTGATCTCCCTAGGTGAGTGTATTCCCTAGACTCCCAATGGTATATACTTGTTCAAGACTAGGTTCCTGAACTTCCTCATAGTGTTTTGAAGGCCCAAATTCTATTTTTTGTTCATCGAGGAGTTTAGTACCGATTGAAATTGAGGAATTGGCTTTAGGCTTGGTACTTACTTGATCATCGGTCATTGAGACGCTGATTTCCTACTGTGTAGCATCTTCCTCTTGTTCACCCAACACTGGCCTGTCCTTCATACTGTATGCTTGGATATTCGATGCATTAGGAAGCTCATTGTCTAAGACACTCTCGATTTCCTATTCATTCTATGGAAGACCCTAAATTTGAGCATCGGGATTTGAGTAAGAAATCTTCTCTAGCTCTTTTTCCTCTTCAATCTGTATGTGGTTCACTAGGGATACTTTCCGGCTCTCTTCGTCATCATAAATGTTTATCAATTCACTTAGGGGTTTGGCGCACTTGTTCTCCCTAATGTTCTAACTATCTCCAGCTGAATCAAAACACCTATCAGTGATTCGACTAGTGGATCTATGAATTCAAGGTCTTCTAACCCAGTAATTTCATCAATGTCTATTAATTCAGGGCCGCTTGGCCTCATCTAGCTTCCATTAGGGTTATCGGCATGAGACCTTGTCATTCCCATGTGATCTGGGTCATCTTGTAGCTAATAAATTATTCATTGTGTCTGTTTTATCATGAGAAACCCTCTCTCCTATGTGTCACGAGTCATAGGGAAACCTCTGTCTTGCGCTGGGGATGACAGGTGGATTTTTGTTTCTTTTTCCACTATCATTTATTCCCTAGCACTGAGGTCCCCTTGAGAGGATTTTTCTAATATTTTATTCAGTTCATCCAAGATCATGGCTCTGAACCTGGTCATTTTTGGGTTAGACATCCTTTCCACCACCTCGTCCTAGTCTTGGGCATTTTCTATGAAGAATTTATCTTCAAATTTATCATGGGCATATTACCAACATGATGACACTTGCGAGGCATGTTTCAAGACTAGAACCTTTGGGTCATGTTTGCAGAATTGGTCGGTCTGGAATATGAACTCTAATTGGCTCAACCCTTCCTATTTGTATTGTATGATGTCCTTCACCGTGTAGAAGCCTACATTGAAACCATAAGGTATGAACGCCCTTTTCTTGTCCTTCACCAGAGTGGCATTGTAGCCTTGCAGTATTGTTTGGTAGCAGATATCCCCCACTACAAGCTGACCAGAGACATGTGTTGGTAGAATATGTGGTGCTCTAGTGGCCCCGAACACACTGATGTATGTTTCTCACTCGTCTAGGCAACAATGGACTACCTTTGATATCATCTTTTTGGTCGCGTCCGACAGTCGTGGGCATTCTTTCTTGAAAAAAATGAAATAAATATGTGCGATGAATTCATCACAAATATGGGAGTAAGAATTCTTGTACTTGTTCTCCCATAGGATGATGAAATATAGATGGACCAAGAGTTTTGCAATGTGCCAGCTCAAGTTCATGCCAACAAATATGCTTCTGACACAAATGATATCTAGTAAGTATGAAGCCATGTAGAAGGCTGGTGTCTCTCCTTCCTTTGGTGTCTGAGATTGGTTTATGCAGATGCTCAGTGGTTTGTAAATGATGGCTCCCCAGTCGAAGTTTCTCTCAAAAATGGCCACTGTGTAAGCTAGAGGCATTCATGCCTCCGAAAAACTAGAGCAATCCTTTTCCCCATACAATCGGCATATTAGAGGCATCAGGTAGATGTACGACTGGCTTAATTTGGTCATCTAGTAGCAAATGGTTTTTTGGTTGGTGTACTTCCTATATTCTCTCCACCATGAGGCCATCAGTCAGCTGACAATGTGGCACTCATAGAATTTCACAATGAAATATGTATTCAGCCGCTCCTCGTGGTCTCAAAGTTTGTAATATTTTTGGACCTCCACTGGAAGGAATGCTCTGACACACCCTCCATTGTTTTTGTTAATCAAAAATTTTTGTGTGTCTGTCTGGTAAATGAGACACTTCAAGGGTTTTATGCAGTGGAACACTGAATTCCTTCTTGCTACCATGTGTAGGTACAATCGTCAGATATTCAGAAAAACTTTGTCATCAAGCTTTCTCATATCCGGGTCACTGTGAGGGATATATTCTAGGAATTCCCTGTGGCTGATGCTTTTGAAGAGTTCTCCCCAATGTGAGAGTGCTACCTTAGTCCCTATCCTGGCCTCTATGTCTCCAAAGGATGAAGGTTGGTTTAAAACCTTCTTTGTAGATGTCTTAATGACTGGTTCCGAACTCGGAGTAAATTCTAATTGTTTTGCGGCCCCTGGAGGGGAGCCCTCTCCTACCTCTAGTTATTTTAGCTTCGACACCCTCTATGATCTGCTAGTGGTTGGTTTTCTTGGAGGAATTGTTCCTGTGAAGCTTGATAAACCTGGTTATTTGATACTCATGAGATCTCTGTAGATTTTGACTTTCTCGCCTAACTTCTCCAGATGCTCTGAAACTTCTTTGCACGCAAAATGGTTTCGTTTACAATGAATCAAGATAATTTAAACCAGGGAAGAACTTACCATGTTATATCAACCATTTAATTCGGGTGATGAGTGGAATTGAAACAAAATATTCCGTCAAATCTCTACAACTTGAATTCATTGTGGGTTGATGAAGGAGGTGCAGAGGGTGATGTGGTCTATCGGTAATTTAAAATGGTTGTTTTGATTCACACATGAAGTAGCAAATAATGGAGGATTTGGAATTAATTAGTCCCTTAAATGCTCCAAGTCTAATTGTATCTAGCGCTAAAATGCCCCATCGTGTCACTTTCTCAGTGGGTGGATCGGTGATCGAGGATGTACTATGACTATTTTTGTCATTGTCCCTCGCAAAATCTTCGATGTTGATCGATCTAATCATACAATGATGATGTGGAAAAAATGACTCGAAGGTGTGACTTTGACCTAAGGAACCAAAAATGACTCAGGATAAAACTAGGCCATACAGTTCTACATTATGGCAAAGACACGTGGCGTTGAAGATAGGTGGCTTAATCTGTGTGTATTAATCATAGTCAGGGTTTTCATTAAGTCATTAGGTTTAAAACATACCTTAAAGTGTCAATGTCGAAAAGTATCTGGGATCGGATATGGGTGATACCTATTACATGTTTTCCTATAGGTTAGCCTCCTTGAGAAAGTCTCGATGTTGAAGAGCATCGGGAATCAAAGATTGGGGAAAACTATTTAGCATGGTCAGAATGTTCATCACAATCCGGTCTTCTCCGATTTCGACAAGTGCGTTGGGTATCAACTATCTGTGAAGTAGTTTGCTTCTTATTTAACATTTAATCCCTTCACCTTTTACCAATGTCGAAGGGAATCGGATGTTGGTAATGTCCGTATGTGAGACTTGTTGTGAAAGAAAACTTCATTTATCCAATACCGGTTAATATTGATGCTCGACAACTGAGGTTTTTTGAGTGATTCTTTTTCACCTCTTGATTCCTTCCGATGTCGAATCTTGAGTGCGTCAGGTGAAGTGTTTTGGTTGTTGATTCCTTACTTAAGTGTTAATCCTCTTTAATTCATGGGGTTTCATAAAGTTAGACAAACTTTAATAGCTATTGAGAGTCAAGAGAAAAAGAAAAGACAAAAAATTTCTCAAAAGGAAATTGAATTCAGACAGTGCAAAGATCAAGTGGTACCCAAAAAGTGAAAAATTGACATAGGCTTTTTAGGGTGTGTTGAGTGCTCAACAGATGGCGACTTACTGGGTGAAAGTAGAAAATTTTTTCCTTCCTTGGGCTCGGCTGATGCAAAAGTTGTTTAGGAACTTAACTAGTTTTCATCAGAGCTTCTTTTACCCTTGCATTTGAAATTTCCCCGGTTGATGCATCTAGGCTTGCTTGTGGGTTTTTTAACCTTTATTCTGTCTTATTTTCCTGTAACCTTGACTCATGCCCCCTTTTGAAAAGAGTCTAGTAAATTATTTAATGGCACTAGGCATTTTAGTTACCCTTATTCTTTTTCTATGGTGTTGCTCCGCTACCAGTGAGTGTCCATAGCCCCGGTGAAGTCACCCGGACGTCACAAACCTTGCACTATTGCTGACGAGTGTTGATAGCCCCGATGGAGATATCTATATACCCTCTCCTAATGTGCACTCATTTGATATAGTTGAATTTCTTTTCAGCATAATTCCCTGAGTGAGAGAAAGAGGAGGACGTCTGTTATTTGCAAAAAATGAGATGGTTAAGGTGAAACTCACTAGTTTTGTTTTTGAGGTGCATGTAGTCTTTCCAGCTTATAATATTTACCTTAAGGTTTTACCATGCCACTAAGAAGACACTTCCTCATTTCTCCAAAGTTGTTCATCTGTGAAGGCTTAAATAGAGAATCCCTTGAAACAACCACATGTTCCTCAACATTTCTTGTGTTCATATGTGAGCGACGAGTTAGGAACATAGTTCTCTATGTCGCATGATCTGAGGCCAACCATTTTATTTTTACACCCAATATTTCAAAAGTTCAGAAGCACAATTGAAAAATATAAAACAAAAATGTATAAATGCAAAAGATACATCGACACATCTAAAATAAACATAGAAGATACATTATTTTTTTATTATTTTTAATGAAAATATTGTTTTAGGGCTTGGCCATTCACTAGGAGAGCGTCAGGTTTCCCCTTTAGATTTTGTAGTCGATATGTGCTTGACCCAATCTTCTCGACCACCTGGAAAGGTCTAAGCCATAGATTATGAATCTTAGAATGTTTTCCTTTAGGCTCATTTTCTCTGTCCCACATTAGTATGAAGTCTCCTACTTCAAAATTCTTCTCGTTGGCCTTATGCTTATCTAACCAACTTTTAACTATCTGTTGGTGGGATATGAACTTTGATTTAGCCTTCTCATTGGCCTTATGCTTATATAGAATTCTCCCTTTCTTCTTATAACATGAGTAGGGTGTTAATTCTTTGTTGTAATATTGATGAGGGCTGCCCTCTAGAATCTTGAGCAAGTTGAAGAGATGGAATATATAGCCCGTTCGCGAGAATGGATTCTTTTTGATATACTAGAAAGTATGGGGAATTACCTATAGCTTTCTTGGGTGTGACTTTGGTGGCCCATAAATCATTATGAATTGAATTATGCCAATTTCTCTGGTTGTCTGCAGTTGTTTTCTTTAATATTGTTACTAGGTTCTTATTAGTTGATTCTGCAACTTCGTTTCCCTGTGGATAATAGTTTACAAAGTATCTAATTATGATTCCTTTTTCTAGAGAAAAATAAATTAATAAGGTGGAGGAAAAGAAAGTTGCATTATCAAAAACAAGGACAAAAGGGACATCGAACCTTGTGATTAGTTGTTGTTCTATGAATTGGATTATTACCTCCTCGTTTACATGAGTCAAAGGGATGGCCTCTGCCCATTTCGTGAAATAATTAGCAGTGGTAAGTATGTACTTGTGGTGTTTTGAAGAACTTGGTGTAATTCCTCCTGTGATATATAACCCCCATTGCTCAAAAGGCCTAGAAACGACCATCAATTGGAGTGGGACAACTTCTCTCTTCTCCCTTCCGACACTTATTTTACAAGTCTTATAGTTTCTAGCATATCTGTGAGCATATTTGAATCAAGTAGAAAAGTAATAGCCATCTCTCAATATATTATGAGTTGTGGTGTTTCCTTCAAAATGTCCACCGACGGGACCATCATGGAGTTCTTTCAGAACTTTGTCTACATCTTCACATTCAAGACATCTTAGAAGTACCCCATCATAATTCACCCAGAAGAGTACCAAATTTATGAGGAGATATTGCGCGAATTTTAACCTAAGATCTCTCCTTTCCCTAGGGTTTAGGTTTTCTGGGCACGCCCCATGATGCATGAGATAAATCAGTTTCTCATATTGGGACTCTTGCCCTAGGGAGATGTATGAAGCTTCACTACACCACAATGCCAATTCATTCTCCCATACGGGGTCATCATTTACTTGGTCCTAGGCTTCAACTTCTAGTTTGCATAACCTTTGTCCCTTAACCAGTTTAGCGGGTTTTATATCTAGGTAAATTTCTTGGACTACTTCCATCCAGTTTTCTCGTCTTTCCCCCATATCCTGTTGAGTAAATAGGGATCAGACTGCAGGGTGAGGCATTATGAATTTCGTATGGTTCTTGAGGATGTAAGATATGAAATGTTTTACTGCCTTGTATACCGCATAGGCTTTCTTATATATAGCAGGGTAATTTAGTTTATCCCCTTGGAGATTAGTGCTCATGAATGAAATCAGGGCTTCATTATTGTCATCATCCTTCTGGGTTAATACTACAGCTAACGATTGGTCGAAGGCAAAAGTATAGAGGAAGAAATCTTTGTTAAAATCGAGGATTCACAATACTGGGACTTGAGATATTGTAGTCTTAATACTACTGAAATCCTTATTTCACTCATCATCCCACTTAATCTCAACATCTTTATAGATCATTTTTTGTAGGGGTTTGATAGTTTCAATGAAATCGACGGTGAATTTCCTCGCAAAGTTGATTTTCTCGAAGAATGATTGCATAGCCTTTTTGTTGTGGGGTAATGGAATCTGAGATATAGCCTTAATAATTTATGGATATATGTGAATTCCTGCTTGAGATATAATGTGGCCTAATAACTTACCTTCCTCGACACCGAAAATAGTTTTCTTAGGGTTTAAGTATATACCGTATTTCCTACACCTTTCAAAAATCCGGGTTAAATGTTGGATGTCATCTTCTTTGCTCTTTGAATACACAGTCATGTCATCCAAATAGAATACTACACACTTGTTGACCAATCCCTGAAATGTTACACCCATGGCCCTTTGGAAGGTCACTCTTGCATTGATCAACCCAAAGGGCATGCATTTGTAAGTGAAGGTTCCCCACTTGGCTTGGAAGGTGGTTTTCAAGAGGTCTTCTTATGAAACTAGAACCTGGTTGTAACTTGAGAAATCGTTGAGCAAGGAGAAAATTTTAGATCCAGATATGGTATGCAGGAGTTTCTCCATTGGTGGGACTGGGTAGTTTTCCTTTTCTAAAGATATGTTGAGATTTTTGAAATCTATGCATAGGTGGATCTCCCTAAACTTTTTCATTACAGGAACCAAATTTCCTACCCATGCAGAGTGTCTATTCTGGAAGATAATTTTGTCATCTAATTATTTCTTTAACTCTTGACACATGAGAGGATCCAGGGATGGGTGGTACCTCCAGAGATTTTGTTGGAAGGGTTTTCCTTCAGGATTTAAAGGGATAGTGTGTTGAATGATATGAGTATCATTCATTTTCAGATCTCGGTAGGACCACGCAAAGACATATTGGTACTGTCAGAAAAGTTTGATATAGTCCTTCCTTTCATGTTTAGATATTGTCTTGTCTAGGTTTACGTTTTTTGGGTTTTACGGGGTTTCGAGATTTATAGTTTCATGCATGGGATAAGAACTACCGATATTTTTGTTTTTTGACCCTTTAAATATTTCCTTTAGGTCAAAAAGGTTTTCTAAATTGGATATTCCCTTCAGTATCATGTGAGACTTCAATTTGTTAGTCAGTTGTTCTATATGAGGGTCGATTTCCATTGATTTTTCCTTGAATACTTCATCATAAATAGCCAAGTCTTTGAAGTTATCTTGGTTAGTCAAAATTTTTATGATATGTTCATATCCTTCAAATACCTTCCAATTAGAGATATTTTTGGGCACCGATGTTTTGTAGAGAAATTCCACCGTAAACCGAGAGGCTTCATAATATTCTAGAGGTGATGGCCTTGAAGCAATGGTGGCCAAGGAATCAATAAGAGTGTTCCTTACTCTTGGAATGATTGTGATGTTGAAAGCTTCAAAATACTCTATTACCATGTGTACTTCCTATTGGAAATACTTTAGGTGCACATAATTTCAATGTATGGCTTTCCTTACTTGTCTAACGATGATTTCAGAATCTTCGAAAACCTTCAATTCTTTGATGTTTAAGTCTATGGTTTTCTTTAGCCCCTGTACTAGAGCTTCATACTTGGCAGTGTTGTTTTTGCATTCAAACTCTAGTCTACAAGAGAGGAAATGTTGTTTAACTTTCAGATCAATGAGGATGCACTCTACCCCAGAACCTTCTTGCGATTTAGCTCCATCGAAGTATAAGGTCAAAACATGTGGGAAAAATCTATCATCTTCCTCTTTCTTATCACTTTCCTCTTTTCTTCTTGTTTCTTCTATGATTTATAATGCAAGTTCTTGGCAGAAGAGGGTTTCCTTCGTCGTTGTCGACAATTCCTCTCGAAAAATCATTTCATAGTTTTGAGTAAGAGGGATATCAGATGAGAGAGGGGAGAAGTTATCAAAGTAGGAATGGCAAGAATAATTGTATAGCATAGGGAAATCTGTCGATGAGGGCTCATTTAGGTTTTCTAAGTCGGTGACAATATGTTTTAGATATCTTTCCTTATCAATTCTGATCATATTTGTGTGTCCCTTTAATGGTAGAAAAAGGTTTTCCCATTCTGTACTGAAGTATTCATTTAACTTATTAGACCAATCTTGACTTAATAACAATCCATAAGATTCTGGGATATCTACTACAATAATATCTATCACTTGCAAAAATTTAGGATGTGTCATTATTCTAATCATTACATCTTTGAGTTCTCCCATGACCTTCACCTGGGTTATGTCTAGTTGTATCACATGTTTGTCACTTTGAGAGGGATTGCATTTAATTTTTTGAAAATAGACAATGGAATAACATTAGAATATGCTCCTGAATCAACCAAACATTTATGGAGGTTTTTGCTGAATACTTCAAATGTTAAAAGGAATGGTGGGACAAAAGGTTTTCCCTTCTTATCCTCATAGAAGGTGTTCACAGTGGGTTTATTCCATGGGTTTGTGGGAGTTAGACTCCCCCCTTGGTCATTGCTTTTTGTAGGATTTTCTACTGACTTTAAATCTTGTAACATAAAGTCCTTTTGTTGAGGGATTATACATATTTCCATAACTGATATATTAGCCTTCAACTTCTTCAAATATTATACTATTGTAATCCATCTTGGGAAATTATCGTGTATGGATGTTTATAGTGTTTCTACCAGAAGAAAAAGGTGCTTTCTGGTGATCAAGAGTTACTCTCCCTCCCGAAATTTGGGTCATAGTAATGTCGTTTGTGACAGGTTGACCCCTACTTTGTGTTTTCACAACCAAGGCTTCTACAGGTGGTTCTTGAACCCCAAACTAGTCATCGGAAGGTATAGCTAGGTCAGGATCCCATATCAACATGGTTGTTTCTTCTGGTGGAGCAATTTATTCCTGATCAGAAATATTCATACTAGAGCCACTTGATTGTTTGGTCAGGGATACTTCATCTAGAAACCAGTTGGACATCAAATTCATGGCATGCACCCATTAAGGGCGGTCTCTTTTAGGGTGATTCTCTTGGTGATAGTTGCAGAAAGATTCGGATGCTACATTTCCTAGATTGATGTTTAGGTTGGCTGGGGGAGGTTCAATTTCTTTGAATAGTGGATTCCTTTTAAAAGAAGGATTATAGAGCATTTGGCCTTGGTTTCCCTCGCCTACACTTCTCTTCATGTCTATAATTTTGTTTGATATCTTTTCGACTATGCGTTGTAGGTCCTCTATGTCCCCACCTCCCTTTTCAAGAGCTTGTTTTGTTTGCTTCCCTGGGGGTCTAGTCAACAATAGTCCTCTCATGTGAGGAGGTTGAACTTATTTCTTAAATAAGGAGACCTGGCCTTCTTTACATCCCTTCATTTGGAAGTCTATGGTTTTGGCTTCTTCAAAATTCTCAGCTAGGGTTAGTTTCATAACACTCTTCACGAACATGGAAATAGAAGCTGGGAGAGAATTAGTGCAGACTTAGATTTGCAATTCCTGAGTGGGTTTAGCCTTGGTCTAGAATTTGTTCAATATGGTGGTGAATCTTTGATTAAAGTCTTTGACCCTTTCCTTCGAACTCATGGTGGCGGTGAACAATTCAGCCATCAAAGATCTTGTAGTAGTTTCTTTTGCAAGTTTATCTAGAAAGTCATTTTAAAAATCTGTCCAACTAATTATGGATCCTACAGGTAATTTAAAATACTACTTGGAGGATGAATTCTCGAAAGTGTAGTGGAAAATCCTGCAAACTACATCTTCATGTTGGACATTCATGAGTCTGATAGCTAGTATGAATTTCTTAATATGGTCTTCAGGTAATCTTGAAGTGTCAGGGAAGGTTATGTACTCATTTGAGGATGGCCAGAGAATCTATGGAAAACCAAGGTTGATTATTATGAGGTGAGTTTCCCCTTTCTTCATCATGGTCATGGTTATCTTCCATGTCTTCAGATCCTGAGTTGAACCATTCTTCTTCCTAAAACTTGTTGGGCTTAGAGAAGTTACTGGATGGTGTATCGGGGATTAGATTAAGAGGATGTCTGATTTTGGTGAGGGAGAAATATATTATGTCTTCTATTGTGTGCACAAAAACCTAGTCTGTGGATTCAACCACTAGTCTGCTTATTTTTTTTCTTTGAGGAAGTAATGGAGCTAATGGAAACACATCGATCTGTTGGGCATATTCTCTTGTGATTCTTCTGAATTGATTCAATTCCTCATGAGGAAGAGCGTAAGGTATATCATGGAATATGTGTTCTTCCTTAGGATGCGGTGAGTTACTCATTTCAGGAGTACTCAATGTGTGTGGGTTGTCTTGGGAATGACTAGCCATGCATGTGGGCTATTTTGAATCTACAGGCTGTCTGAAATATTATGTGAAATATATATTCAACCATTCATTATTTAGTCCCTCCTTCTAGTGCCAATTCTGTTGAGGGGTCCTAAATCCATTTAACACAATAGAAGGAACCAAACCTGCCACCGAGGCCCAATTAGATTCAGTAATGTTTAATACTGGAATGGTTCTCCAAATCTTGCGATCAGGCCAAAATAATCCATGGGCTTTACGTTCTCTTGTGAAGGCTTTCTAATTCAATTCAAAAATTCCCTTTTTTATGTTTTTTGTTAGTGTAAGTTTTAAACCTATGAAGTAAAGCAGTGCATATAGATTCTTAAGAAAAACATAATTTAATCAATGGCTCATTCACATAGTACTCAGAGATTTATACTGGAAACCCTCAGCCGGGAAAACCTTTCTTATATTCATTATATCAAATTTCACCATTCACTATAAAATATATATAAAATGTATTTAGTTATTTCATAGATATTGAAAACCTAATCCCTTAATCCGGGATTAATTTACAAAACTATTAAAAATAGCAAAAACTGCCCAAAAAAAATATTTCGAGGCATTGCCCTAGGCTACTGCCCATTTCTAAATGTTGGACATAACCAAGGGGGGGAATACCTTCCCCCACCTTGGGACCCCCCTAGGAAAGCGACCAGTGCACATGACAAAAAGAGCACTACTAGAGGGATCATCAGAAATAGTTGTCATATCTGACGTGCCCACACACACACATGCAAAGAATATAACACTTACCCAACATTCTCCCACTTGTTGTTTTCTTTGCATCTAGGGGTCCAAGGGATTATAGTCAACAAACCAGGGCAACAGTTCCCATTGTTACGCTACACCATGAGAAATTTTCTATGCTCATAGACTTTGTCAATGAATCTGCAACATTATTCAAAGTGTCAACCTTTTCCAGCAACACCTTCTTTTCCTCAAGCATGTCTCTCACAAAGTGATATTGAACATCAATATGCTTTGTCTTTGAATGATAAGCTGGGTTCTTTTCTAGGAATATTTCACTCTGACTATCATAATTTATCTCACTGCTTGTTGTACCAACCCAATACCTAAACATAATCTTTGTAACCATATTGATTCCTTGCTTTCATGAGTGGCTGCCATGTATTAAGCTTCTATAGTTGAGAGTGCCACTACAACCTGTCTTTTGCTCATCCAACTGATTTCTCCTCCAAATAGGTTAAACAAATACCCACTTGTAGATCTTCTGCGATCCAAATCTCCATCCCATTCTGCATCAACAAAGACATGTATGTCCACCACTCTTTCCAATCACGGTCTTCCTTGGTAGCACATTCCTTAATTGGTAGTGCCACACAAATACCTGAAGACCCTCTTTACTGTTGTCCCATGCTCCTTCCCTGGTTTTGACATATACCTACTCAAATATCCCACTACATGTGCAATGTCTAGTCTAGTATAGACCATTGCATACATCAAACTACCAACTGCACTGGCATATGGAACATGGGAAATGTCCTCTTCTTCTTCCTATGTCTTGGGACACTGATATGCAGATAACGTTACACCTATAGGAATAGGAACCTTGATATCTTAACTTCCATGCATATTAAACCTATGCAATATCGTCTCAACATATTTTATCTGATTTAACCATAGTTTCCAGTTTGCACGATCTCTTTTAATTTCCATTCCCATAATTAAGTTAGCAACACCGAGATCCTTCATGTCAAATTTGGAGGATAGTTGTGATTTCACCTCCTTGATAACATCCATGTTATTTTCTACCAACAACATGTCATCAACATACAACACTACATAAATGAAGTGATTACCAACCTACTTGGAATATACACAGTGATCAACCCTGCTTCTTACAAATCCCAATCCAATGATGTATGTGTCAAACTTTTTGTACCACATCCTAGGTGATTGCTTCAGACCATATAGTGACTTCTTTAGCTTATAGACCAACTCTTTCTTTCCCTTCACTACAAACCCTTTTGGCTAATTCATGTATATTTCTTCTTCCAGATCCCCATGTAGGAATTTTTTCTTCACATCCATCTGTTCCACTTCAAGATCAAAGGCAGCAGAAACAGATAAAATAATTCTAATAGAAGTTAACTTAGCAACAAGAGAAAAAATATCATGATAGAAATGGAAGTTTTTTTGGGGAGGCCATGGAATTTTGATAGAAATTTCATTCATGATGGGAGAAAAAATAATTATACCTTGGAGAAGAATGGTAGGACACACTATTGTAGGAAAATCTCCCTGCGGACAGGTAGATCTCCTCAAAAAGATAGACTCTTAACTCTAATACAGAAAGTGATTATCATGGTCACTGACTTCCTTTTAGATCTAGGTGGACTAGTGTGTGAGGGGGAAGGAGAAGAGAAGTACCTATAACCGACATTTTTCCCTGCACGACTCGAGTTGAGCTCCAATCTTTCACTCATCGATGAATCCTGTAGACAAACAAAGTACGACCACTTCGTACTCTATCAAGATTAATCTGAAATAGAGATATATACTAAAGAGACAAATTCATGTGAGATTGAACATGAATTAGAAAGAAACAGGCCAAGCAAATCATATTAATGAGGACAAGAACGTTACTTATAGTCGTAGATAGAATGCGACATTTCTTCCAAGTCCTCTTTGTCTAACCCTTGCTCAAGAGATTCACGATCAGAATGACGATAGCTTCACCATGTGTTCCCTATGAGATCATAGGTCTCATCCTTCAAATCCTTCTCTATTCCAACACCACTTATGAGATCATAAGTCTGGTGTAATTCTACATTTCCATCCCCCTTTCACCATAAGAAAGCCTGCTTATATAGCCTTGGAGAGGCTCAACCAATTGAGATATCCTTGGGGTAAGTTGAGGATTTTCCTCCTTCATTTAAGGATCTACCCTAAGATCATGGCTAGACTAGGGATTCGAATCCAACTACCTTCCAAGATTGAAAGGATCCTTCCCCTATTCACCTCAACAACTTAACTACTGCCCATAATAGGCAACACTCCCTCAAAAGGGCTATCAGAGCACTGTAGCGCTCCCTAGTAGGCTTAAGGGGGGCGCCAACACTCCCTAAACACACTAGCGCTCCCCTAGAAGGGTTGATAGAGCTTTATAGCACTCCCAGACAGTGTGAGGGGGGGCGCCATCACTCCAGGAGAGGTATAGAGGAGCGCTCTCCTCCAAAAACTTAGTTTTTTGGCTTCTTTCAGATGGCAAGAGGTTCATAAGCCCAGTTAATCATTCCTCCTCTTCCAAATCAAGTGTTTGATGTGTGTCAAGTGTCTTCTTGATGTCGTTATAGGAATGACATAGGCATCATGACAGTATGCTTTCCTTGACACTTTCAACACTTGTGACACTTACGATGACGACACTTGTGACACTATTGAAGTGAGTAATTTTGATGTGTAACACACACATGTTACTACCAATAGAGGAAAATAAAGTAAAATAAGAATCCAAAACAAGTATACTTCTCATAAGTGGGAAGGAACTCCTTATTGAAGTTTAGAAGGAACAAGAGATGCAATTTTCTATCATGAGGAAGCCCAGAGCCATCCTTACAAGCACTTTTGTGGATGATATGCTTGAAGAAATTCAAGCGTTGTTAGAGAATTTTGTTTTCATAGTAGTGGATGAGTTACCTATCTCATTTTCACCCATCAGGAGCATCAACCATCACATTTATCTCATACTAGGAGTGATTTTCTCATACAAATAAACATACAAATTGACACCTCAAGAGAATGAGAAGGTAAAGAGACAAGTCCATGATTTGATGGACAAAGGGTTAGTCAGAAAAATCTTGAGTCCATGCACAGTACCAATTGTGTTAAGTCCGAAAAAGGATGGAGGATGGAGAATGTGTATAGACTGAAGAGCCATAAACAAGATCACCATTAGGTACATATTTCCTTTACTGAGGATGGACGACTTAATAGATTATTTGAGTGGAATTTTTTTTTTTCAAAGATAGATCTAAAGAGAGGATATCACCAAATAAGGATGAGGGAAGGTGATGAGTGGAAAAAAACCTTCAAAACAAATGAAGGGTTGTATGAATGGATTGTTATGGCATTTGGATTAACAAAGTACCTGAGTACTTTTATGAGGCCGATGAATGAGGTATTAAAATATTTCATTGATAAGTTTGTGATCGTATATCTGGATGACATATTAGTATTCAGTAAAACAAAAGAAAAGCATTTGAGGCATTTAACATTAGTGATGAGAAGATTACAATGGGAGAAGTTGCTGTTAAATCTGAAGAAGTCCTCTTTTATGAAGACATAACTCATTTACTTGGGTTTTGTAATATCTTCAAATGAACTGAAGATGGATCCAGATAAGGTGAGAACAATCAAAGAATGGCCATTGCCAAGAATCATATTTGAGGTGAGAAGCTTCCATGGATTAGCAAGTTTCTATCGGAAGTTCATTAGAAATTTTAGTGGTATATGTGCACCAATATTAGATATAGTGAAGAAGAGACACACATATTTTAAGTGGACAGAAGAAGTTAAGAAAATATTCAGGATACTAAAGGAGAAGATAACAAAACAATTTATTCTGGTATTGCCAGATTTTAGGAAGACATTTCAAGTAAGATGTGATGATAGTGGAGTTGCAATTAGAGTAGTCCTGACCCAAGATAATAGGCACGTTGTGTTGGCATGTTTTCAGACAGAAGGCAGAGGATGATGGTTAACATGTTTAACAGGTAGAGTATTCTTGTCATTGATGGAAAGATCAGAGTATTCCTGTCATTTATGGCTTCGATGAAAAAACAGGAATAGAAGATAAGTTCAGGAAGATCAGAAGCACAATGATAATGGGGGAGGAGCAACAATAGTGATTGTTGGATCAAAAATTCAGAATTCCCGATGACTGTCAGATCTCAATGTAGACAAGAACAACATGCAGATATGGAGGATAGATATTGGGTGTTAGATCTGAGCGCGAGGATCTACCATCGTAGGATCCAGGAGAATCTTCACAATCCTTAAAAGTGCAAGGTGAAGCGAGTTCACAAAACCTCAAAATCCCAATGCAGACACAATGAAGACTTACGAAATCACGAAAAGATATTGACCATCAATACACCAAAATATGTGGACCATTGATCTAAACTCCATTTCTGAGTATCACCTATCGCAACTTGGAGTGACAAGAACAACCATCAAAGAACTCGTGAGATGCGAAATCGTGACTTAATCACAGTCGTCAGATCAAGGTGTGATCTGGACCGTCAATCCAACTTCATTTTGGAGTATCACCTATCGCAACTTGGAGTGACAAGAACCTCCATCGAAGAAATCCCGAGATATGAAATCATGATTTAATCACAGCCGTTAGATCAAGGTGTGATCTGGACCGTTGATCCAGCTCCATTTCGGAGTTTCACGGATCGTGACTTGGAGAGTCGATATGCCTCATCTCTAGAATTGAAATTTAATCGCAGCCGTTAAATCAAGATCATATCTGAACCATCGAATCATAGGACAAGTCGCTGACTTGGAGTCAATAGAGCATGGTGTGGAAACTCGTGAGATGCGAGATCCTGATAAGATCTGGACTGACAGATCTCTGAAGATTTCAATCGTCTATCAGACTCAAAGAAGCTTATAAACTCACAAAATATAAAGAGCCTTTTGGCACAACCTATGGTCACCACTGGTGGTTACGAGAAGGGAAGGAACCAATCCAGATAAGCTCCATTTTGCGGTTTCAGAGATTGTGACTTAGAGAGTTGAGATGCCTCATCTCCAGATTCACGAAACACAAATTCACAAAAAGCACTTTATGCATAAGCTCTTGGTCATCTCCATGGTCATATAGAGGAAGGAGCTAGCATAGAAAAGGTTTGTATCAGAGTTTCATAGATCGCGACATGAACTATCAAGACACTTGGCCACAAGCATGCTGAAGTGCCAAAACCTGATTTAAAGGAAAGATTAATAAAGTTCATCCAACGGTGCAGATAAACTTGAATATGATCGGAGGGCTACTATTCTCTCTCATGGTTAATTCATCAGTTACGAATCAGTTAGCAAAATTGATTCATGATTTCTAATCGATTGACATTTTAGTTGTCCAGACGATTTTCATTTGTCGAAGAAGATGCAAAGTGTAGCTATTGTGTGAGTGGTGCATAAAAAGAAAATATACAGACTGTGCGGGGTGGTTTCTCTGTATAAAAAATGAGTTGAACTATAAGAAAGTGAAAGGGACAGTATGCGAAGTGTGAGATAAAACTCAGAGATGAATAATAGATGATGAAGAGACAGAATCAAGAGAAGAATTGCAGAACAATATTGAAGCAAAGAAGAATTGTAGACAGAGGAAGAGAAGAATTGCAGAACAGTTAGAAGTAGAACAAATTTACAAAATAGAGAAGAAGTGGTAAGAATCAATTTATCTGTCTTGTTGGTTATTCAATCATTCATTTATATTCCATGGTGGTTGGGAGGTGCTAGGGAG
>JZKD02S1155623.1:91442-105541 GCA_000966675.3 Picea glauca
GCCTTGGAAGATGGACAATTGAAGATGGAAAAGAGACACACTAGCCATAATCCTGCAAACATGTTAACAAAGAGAGTAATAAGGGAGAAATTGATTTCTTGCTCAGTTTCAGTTGGTCTTCAAGAATGCAGATGAAAATGAGAAATTTTCTAGGTCCAACAAGGTTCAGAGTCCAGCATATACAGCAGCGGTGGAGTTGTTGAGATCGGTCTCCAAGTGGGAGATTATTGGTTGTGGAGCTTGATTATCTTCCTGTTTTATAGGTCTTTTACCTTCAACCGTGTTTATACCCCATGAAGTATTTAAACCCAAGAAGTATTTACACTCTTCCACGTGGGGGAGTGTAGAGGGGGGGCACCCCCTTTGCGGGGTCTAGGGGGCCTATCCCCTTGGCTGGGGGGTCTGGGGGCAAGCGGGCCCCCAGTGGGGGTTCGGGGGCGAAGCCCCTGAAGAAAAAATTGCCTTGTAAAAGTATATTGTAATTTCATTGTAAATCAGGACCATTCATTATAAGGTCACATATCTAACGACATAGATTATGTTAGGGTTTTTTTCCCTACAAGGAAACCCTCTTTTACGAGGGAAATATATCGCGGCTATGGATGATGGTGAATATTGTATTCTGAGAGAGGAGACTATGAGAGAAAGAAGAGGAAGTTACAACGGGTTTTGTTGTAGGTTGTATCCCTTCATTTGCTGGATAATAATAAAGGAAGGGCCTGGCAATTTCTTTGGTGGATGTAGCCCACACTGGGTGAACCACATAAATCTGTGTCTCTTTTGTTTTGTGTGTCTTCTATGTTTTGTTTCTACATTTGTTTTATTTTATTGCTCTGCGGTCCTGTTTTTCTAACATGTGGGATAAACGTATATCAACTATGAAAAAAATGAGAAAGTAAAAGATGCTAAACTTCAAACATTTAGGTTCAAATTTGAACAACTAAATATGAATGAAGATGAAACAGTTAGCAAGTATTTTTTAAGAGTTGAAGAACTAGTGAATTCCATAAAGGGTCTTGGTGAGAAGTTTGACGAATCACTCTTACTTTAGAAGATATTAAGATCCCTACCTGATAAATTTAATCCAAAAGTCTCTGCAATAGAAGAATTAAGTGATCTTAAAACTATGTCCATTGATCAACTCCTAGGAACTCTAACTGCATATGAAATGATAATTAACAAAGATAAATCCAGTACTAGAGAAGCATATTTTAAAGAAGACAAGAATATTGATTCAGAATTAGATGATATTGAGGAAAAATTTGTGAGAAGGTTAAAGAAAGGATCAGGAAAATATCACGGGAAGTTTCCCTTCAAATGCTTTAACTGTGGTAAGATAGGTCATTTTGCATCTAAGTGTCCCCATCAGAAAAGGGACCAGAAATCTGATGATGAAAAGAAGTACAAATACAAGAAATATAATAAGAAGAAAAGTTTGGTTACAAATAATGACAATTCCTCAAAAGACACCAATAGTGACTCTTCCTGGGAATATAAGGTGAATGAATTCATGCTTATGGACAAAGAGGATTATGATAATAAAATCACAGGCAATGATGATAATGATGAAGAAGCTGTGGTTGATATGGAAGGAGAACTAATCAGTGCACTGGAAGAAATTGATAGACTCGGAATTAAGAACAGAAAGCAAAAACAATTGTTGACATAGTTCGAGAAAGAGAGTAAAAAACCTGATGAAGACTTTGCTCTACTGAAAGTGGAATTAGAACAGGCAAAGAAAATAGAAGACATACTGAAACAACAATTGTCAGAGAAGAAAGTTAGGTGTGAAGCCTTAGAAGAAGAGATAGTAAAAACCAGAAAAAAAATGGAGAAGTTTAAAGGATTGTATCACCAAAATCTGCCAAGTATTAAAGCCTCAGAAGGATTAACCTCCATTCTAAATCGGCAAAGAAATTCAAAATTGAAAGCTGGATTGGGATATGAAGAAGGATCAAGTAGTGATCATCCAAGTAATATAGAATCTATCAAGTTTGTCAAATCCTCAAACATTGACAATAGTCACTCTGCAGAAATAAAGAAGAAAAATCAGCCACCAAGAAGGAATGAAAGAAAAAGCACCAGAACCAAATTTGTACATCAGAAAGATTATTGGCATGGAAGAAATCAACCTCCTCAAAGAAGACATATTTTTTCAAGGTACAAAGATTTTTTCTATGGTTATTGTTTTTTCTTCTCTAATTTTGGTGACAAAGCTATAAAATACTCTTTAAGATTTAGATATGAACAATCAAGATATTCAATGAATAACTATCTTCCACAACAAAGATTGAGACATCCAAGAAACAAACAATCACAAACTATAAATCATGTAATGACTTGGAGAAGGATACAGGTGAAACACAACAACAATTATAAGCATAACAATCGTTATGATCTATTATTCAGTGAACCAGAATGTTACAGCTTCCATAATTATGGACATAAAGCTGCAGACTGTCACTTAAAGAATTACAAGTTAGATTTGATTCCCACAACTGAAAATGTCAAAATGTGGAAGAAAAAAGTAGATGACAAGTGTGGACTAGTGATATCAGCCCAAAGGAAAAAGAATCCTTGGTATATTGACAATGGATGCTCCAAGCACATGACTGGAGACAAAAATAGGTTTCTAACTCTAAGTGATCGCAAATAAGGGAATATAACTTTTGGAAATGATGCACCAGGAAAGATAAAAGGTAAAGGAATTGTAAGCTTGAGTAATGGCAAAATAAAAGCTCAAGATGTGTTATTTTTAGAAGGCTTGAAACATAATCTGCTTAGTGTCAATCAAGTCTGTGACCAAGGTTGTGAAGTTGGTTTTACCTCTAAATACTGTAGAATAAAATCTGTGGATTCAGGACAGCTAGTTGCAAAAGGTATAAGAACAAAAAACAATGTATATATATTAAAAGAAGAAAAAGAGAATGTAATTTAAGCAAGTATGATGAAAGTTGGCTACGACATAGGAGACTTGGTCACCTAAATTTTGATCACATAATCAAACTCAGAAACAATGGGGCAGTAAAAGATCTTTCAAAGATATCGAAGCCACATGACTCTGTTTGTAAATCCTGTCAGATAGGAGAGATTACTCACACTCAGTTCAAATCTAAAAACTTTCCTTCAATAGAAAAACCTCTAGACATGAAAATAAAATTACTTTATGTTGATTATTGATGACTATTCTAGACTAACTTCGGTTGCCTTTTTGAAAGAAAAATTTGAAGCATTTGAAAAAATCAAAGTGTTTAAGGCTCTCACTGAGAATCAAATAGGAAAAANCGGCACCTGAAACGGTCGAAAAATGAAGAAGATAGCCTCCTTGAAGTTCTCCCCTTCAACTATGTTGTCTCTGGTTCTACAATTCGCACCCTTGTGCTTCAAACCTAGAACACACACTCTTTAAAGCGGAAAAACTTAGCACCGGGCGCAACCGCGCCAATGGTGTGAACCGTAGGACGGTTAAGGCGCCTCCAGCCGTAACCTCCTCGGCTCTTGGTCATATAACCCACACGACCATAGGCTGGGCATAAAAGTCGTTGGTCTGTTTGAAAACCGTGCAACAGATTAAACCGCGCGCTCCGAGCCATGGGCATATACATATAACCAAAGTTTAAAACCCGTGCCCACAATATAATACACTGCATACATATATATATTCCCGCGCGTTTTTGTTACAATGTCAAACCATAACATATAATACATGCGATTAAAATCGCGCACTATACACCATATGCAATGTTTATATGTAATATACGATGGGTCGGGGCTGGGCCCCGGCCCGCCCCCCGACCATATAATACGACCAACCACTTTAAATGTAAATACAATGGAACATATAACAAGGTTCATTGGCGGGAACATTGGCTAGCATAGTTTGCAAAGTTTATATGCCGTGGGGAGGTCCAGGGGTTGAACCCCGTGGCCTCCATTAATTTTACATAGACATTATAAGCCAACCATTGAGGGACATGTGGCGCCCAAGCATTGGGCCACGTGTCCTCACCTTATTTGCTGCCAACAAAACACGTGTCCACACTGTATACGCCGATGAACATACAATCAAAATGTGCCACATCAGCATGATGGTATGGCCCTCCACGTTGCCATACGAACTGTACGGACAGGTACAGTCAGCATCCAAAATTTTTACCTGTTTGACTTGGCAGTCAAATCGCAATATCTCCTACATATGGACTCCATTTGCGAAAATAAATATACCATCAGAATCAGGAAAACGAGACGGACGCAATGACATTTTTTTTGTCTCAATCCGAGCAATTTGAAAATTGAGCAAAATTTGATCCCCTGATCAAACTATGGTTTGGAAGACCTGCTTCAATCAAGCATTTTAAAGTCTTGGGGAGTTAATGTTATATAAAGAACAATGATGAAAATATTGGAAAATATGATGATAGGGCTGATGAAGGTATCTTCTTGGGTTATGCTACAAATAGTAAAGGGTACAGAAGCTACAATAAGGGACTGCACAAACAATTTGATTGTATAGACATAAAAGTTGATGAAGAAATCCCAGTCAGAAATGTAAGCAGTGTTGAACCAAGAACATAAGATATAGTTGAAAATGAAGATGAACAGGTCCAAGGATCAAAAAAGTAAGAATCTGAATCAGATGAAGATATGAATACTCAGACTGACACAAATCAGCAGAAAGAAGCGAAATCACCTCTCAGAATTATTAGAAAGAATAATCCTAAAAATCAAATAATTGGGGATATAAATGGAGTTCAGAAAAAAAGGAAATTGATTAAAGACTCAGAACAATCTCATGTTGCCTTTTTATCTATGACTAAACCTGAATTTTTTGAGGAAGCTAGCCAGCATGATAATTGGATTAGAGAAACGAATNATACAATGGAACATATAACAAGGTTCATTGGCGGGAACATTGGCTAGCATAGTTTGCAAAGTTTATATGCCGTGGGGAGGTCCAGGGGTTGAACCCCGTGGCCTCCATTAATTTTGCATAGACATTATAAGCCAACCATTGAGGGACATGTGGCGCCCAAGCATTGGTCCATGTGTCCTCACCTTATTTGCTGCCAACAAAACACGTGTCCACACTGTATACGCCGATGAACATCCAATCAAAATGTGCCACATCAGCATGATGGTATGGCCCTCCACGTTGCCATACGAACTGTACGGACAGGTACAGTCAGCATCCAAATTTTTTACCTGTTTGACTTGGCAGTCAAATCGCAATATCTCCTCCATATGGACTCCATTTGCGAAAATAAATATACCATCGGAATCAGGAAAACGAGACGGACGCAATGGCATTTTTTTTGTCTCAATCCGAGCAATTTGAAAATTGAGCAAAATTTGATCCCCTGATCAAACTATGGTTTGGAAGACCTACTTCAATCAAGCATTTTAAAGTCTTGGGGAGTTAATGTTATATAAAGAACAATGATGAAAATATTGGAAAATATGATGATAGGGCTGATGAAGGTATCTTCTTGGGTTATGCTACAAATAGTAAAGGGTACAGAAGCTACAATAAGGGACTGCACAAACAATTTGATTGTATAGACATAAAAGTTGATGAAGAAATCCCAGTCAGAAATGTAAGCAGTGTTGAACCAAGAACATAAGATATAGTTGAAAATGAAGATGAACAGGTCCAAGGATCAGAAAAGGAAGAATCTGAATCAGATGAAGATATGAATACTCAGACTGACACAAATCAGCAGAAAGAAGCGAAATCACCTCTCAGAATTATTAGAAAGAATAATCTTAAAAATCAGATAATTGGGGATATAAATGGAGTTCAGACAAAAAGGAAATTGATTAAAGACTCAGAACAATCTCATGTTGCCTTTTTATCTATGACTAAACCTGAATTTTTTGAGGAAGCTAGCCAGCATGATAATTGGATTAGAGAAACGAATGAAGAGCTTGATCAGATTGAGAAGAACAATACTTGGGAGCTTGTCCCTAGACCTAAAGATAAGAATGTTATAGGTTCCAAATTGGTGTTCAAGAATAAAATGAATGAAAAAGGAGAAGTTGTTAGAAATAAAGCCAGATTGGTCTGTAAAGGATATGCACAAGTTGAAGGTTAGGACTTTGATGAAACTTTTGCACAAGTGGGAAGATTGGAAGTTATCAAAATGTTTATTGCTTATTCATGTCATAAGAACTTTAAAGTTTATCATATGGATGTTAAGTCAACATTTCTTAATGGAGATCTAGAGGAAGACGTATATATGGAGCAACCTGAAGGATTCTTGTTGACATATAATCCTGATTATGTTTGTAAGATGAAGAAGGCCTTATATGGACTAAAACAAGCACCACAAGCTTGGCATTATAGACTGGACAAATTTTTACAAGAAAAAGGGTTCAAGATAGGTATTGTTGACAATAACCTTTACATTAAGTCTGAAGGTGATAATTTACTGGTTGTTTTGGTTTATGTAGATGATATTATTTTTGGCTATACTAATGAATCATTTGTCCAATGGTTTTCTAACTCTATGCAAACATAATTTGAAATGTCCATGATCAAGGTGTCAGATCAATAATGATTTAATTGTAGCCATCAGATCAAGGTGTGATCTGGACCGTCGATCCAACTCCATTTCAGAGTTTAGTGGATCGCAACTTGGAGAGTCGATATGCCTCATATCCAGAGTCGTGATTTGATCGTAGTCGTCAAATCAAGATCATATCTGAACTGTCGAATCATAGGACAAGTCGTTGACTTGGAGTCAACGAAGCATGGTGTGGAAACTCATGAGATGCGAGATCGGGATAAGATCTGGACCGTCAGATCTATGGAGATTTCAACCATCAATCAGACTCAATGAAGTTTATAAACTCATGAAATATAAAGCACCTTTTGGCAAAGCCTATGGTCACCGCCGGTGGTTACGAGAAGGGAAGGAGCAAGTCTAGATAAGCTCCATTTCGGGGTTTTAGAGATCATGACTTGGAGAGTCGAGATCCCTCATCTCCATATTCACGAAAAGAACTTTATGCATAAGTGCTTGGTCATGGCCATGGTCATATAGAAGAAGGAGATAGCACAAAAAAGCTCTGTATCGAAGTTTCAGAGATCGCGACATGAAGTGTCAAGACACTTGGCCACAAGAATGTTGTAATGCCAAAACCCGATTTAAAGGAAAGATTAATAAATTTCATCCAATGGTGTAGATAAAATTCAATATGATTAGAGGGATACTGTTCTCTCTCATGGTTAATTCATCAATTATGAATCAGTTAGCAAAATTGATTCATGATTTCTAATAGATTGATATTTTAGCTTTCTAGATGGTTTTCTTTTGTTGAAGAACATGTGAAGTGTAACTATTGTGTGAGTGGTGCATAAATAAAAAATACACAGATTGTGCAGGGTGGTTTCTCTGTATAAAAAATGAGTTGAACTGTAAGAAATCGAAAGGCATAGTATGCAGAGTGTGAGATAAAAATCAGAGATGAATAAAAAATGATGAAGAGACATAAGCAAGAGAAGAATTGTGGAACAAGCTTGAAGAAGAGAAGAAATGCAGATAGAGGAAGAGAAGAATTGCAGAATAGTTAGAAGCGGACCAGAATTACAAAACAGAGAAGAATTGGTAAGAATCGATTTATCTGTCTTGTTGTTTATTCAATCATTCATTTATATTCCAGGGTGGTTGGGAGGTGCTAGGGAGGACTGTTGTCCTCAGAGGTTCAAGTCAGTGCTTAAACAAAGGGAGTTGCAACTTCCTTCTGGTTGCAACCAAAGAAACCAAGGTGGTTGGGTGGTGCAAGGGAGAACACGTGTTCTCTGTTATACAGGTTGGAGCCTGTGTAACTGGAAGTTGGTGCTTCCATCCAGTTGGTGCTGGAACATTAAGGGAGTTGGTGCTTCCTTCAAGTGGGTGCTAGAGAAACAAGAGATTCAGTGCTCTCAAACAAGTTTCATCTTGTAAAATAGAGGTAGCAGCCTCACATTGAGTTGGTTCTCAATTATAGATGATGTACAAAACTCAAAACAGTGCCTATCATTTTGAAGAAGAAGAGGTTTTCTCCCTTTATGGTTTTCCTCGTGAAAATTTGTCTCTGTGTATATCTTATGTGTGACTGATGCTCATTAATTTTATTGTCCATATGTTGTATAATGTTGATGATCACTTGAATAAAGATTAAGAATGTATTAATAGACTTAAAATTGTTTAAGAACAATAACAACTGGTTCAACCCCCCCCCTCTCAGTTGTCTTAGTAATTTCAACAATTGGTATCAGAGCGGGTTCCTTTTATTCAAAGGTATATATGTAATCTTAAACATGGAAAGTCATGAAGCGACTTCAGCCTCTAAGCCCCCTCAGTTTGATGGAAAAAAAANCAAAGCTATAAACTACTCTTTAAGATTTAGATATGAACAATCAAGATATTCAATGAATAACTATCTTCCACAACAAAGATTGAGATAGCCAAGCAACAAACAATCGCATACTATAAATCATGTAATGACTGGGAGAAGGACATAGGTGAAGTGCAACAACAATTATAAGCATAAAAATCATTATGATCTATTATTCAGTGAACCAGAATGTTACAACTGCCATAATCATGGACATAAAGTTGCGAACTGTCACTTAAGGAATTACAAGTCAGATTTGATTCCCACTACTGAAAATGTCAAATTTTGAAAGAAGAAAGTAGATGACAAGTGTGGACTAGTGCTATCAGCCCAAATGAAAAATAATCCCTGGTATATTGACAGTGTATGCTCCAAACACATGACTGGAGACAAAAGTAGCTTTCTAACTCTAAGTGATAGCAAATCAGGGAATGTAACTTTTGGAAATGATGCACCGGGAAAGATAAAAGGTAAAGGAATTGTAAGTTTGAGTAATGGAAAAAGGAAAGCTCAAGNTTTGTAGAAGGATTGAAACATAATATTCTTAGTGTCAGTCAAGTTTGTGACCGAGGGTGTGAAGTTGTTTTTACCTCTAAATACTGTAGAATAAAATCTGTGGATTCAGGACAACTAGTTGCAAAATGTATAAGAACAGAAAACAATGTTTATGTATTAAAAGAAGAAAAAGACAATGTCATTTAAGCAAATATGATGAAAGTTGGTTATGGCATAGGAGACTTGGTCACCTAAATTTTGATCACACAATCAAACTCAAAAACAATGGGGCAGTAAAAGATCTTCTGAAGATATCAAAGCCACATGACTCTGTTTGTAAATCCTATCAGATAGGAGAGCTTACTCGCACTCAGTTCAAATCTAAAAACTTTACTTCAACAGAAAAACCTCTCCAGTTAGTACATATGGATCTATGTGGACCATCAAGGAAAGAAGGTACAAGAAAAGAAAATTACTTTATGTTGATTATTGATGACTATTCTAGAATAACTTGGGTTGCCTTTTTGAAAGAAAAATCTGAAGCATTTGAAAAATTTAAGGTGTTTAAGGCTCTGACTGAGAATCAAACATGAAAAATATTAAAGGCAGTAAGGTTTGATAGAGAAGGAGAGTTTGGTTCAGGGAACTTCAAAGAGTTCTGTGATAAACATGGGATCAAAAGAGAGTACACAATTCCAAGGACTCCACAACAAAATGGAGTTGTTGAGAGGCAGAATAGGTCAATACAACAAATGGAAAGATCAATGATGAATGAAAGGGACATAGCTCAGACATATTGGGTGGAAGCAATTCATACAACTATTCATATCCTTAACAAAGATCATCTTAGGCCACACAGTGACAAGACTCCTTATGAACTATGGTTTGGAAGACCTGCTTCATTCAAGCATTTTAAAGTATTCGAGAGTAAATGTTATATCAAGAACAATAATGAAAATATTGGAAAATATGATGACAGGTCTAATGAAGGTTTCTCCTTGGGTTATGCTACAAATAGTAAAGGGTACAAAAGCTACAATAAGAGACTGCACAAACTAGTTGATTGTATAGACATAAAAGTTGATGAAGAAATACCAGTCAGAAATGTAAGTAGTGATGAACCAAGAACATAAGATATAGTTGAAAATGAAGATGAACAGGTCCAAGGATCAAACAAGAGGGAAATTGATTAAAGACTCAGAACAATCTCATGTTGCCTTTTTATCTATGACTGAACCTAAATTTTTTGAGGAAGCTAGCCAGGATGATAATTG
Source organism: Picea glauca (assembly GCA_000966675.3). Taxonomy (NCBI): domain Eukaryota; kingdom Viridiplantae; phylum Streptophyta; class Pinopsida; order Pinales; family Pinaceae; genus Picea; species Picea glauca. Next base: position 101,591 of record JZKD02S1155623.1, read on the forward strand.
GATTAGAGAAATGAATGAAGAGCTTTATCAGATTGAGAAGAACAATACTTGGGAGCTTGTCGCTAGACCTAAAGATAAGAATGTAATAGGTTCCAAATGGGTGTTCAAGAATAAAATGAATGAAAAATGACAAGTTGTTAGAAATAAATCCAGATTGGTATGTAAAGGATATGAACAAGTTGAATATTAGGACTTTGATGAAACTTTTGCACTAGTGGCAAGATTGGAAGCTATCAGAATGTTTCTTGCTTATTCATGTCATAAGAACTTTAAAGTTTATCAGATGAATGTTAAGTCAACATTTATTAATGGAGATCTATAGGAAGAAGTATATATGGAGAAACCTAAAGAATTCTTGTTGACAGATAATCCTAATTATGTTTGTAAGTTGAAGAAGGCCTTATATGGACTGAAACAAGCACCACGAGCTTTGTATTATAAACTAGACAAATTTTTACAAGAAAAAGGGTTCGAGAAAGGTATTGTTGACAGTAACCTGTACATTATGTTTGAAGGTGATAATTTACTAGTTGTTTTGGTTTATGTAGATGATATTATTTTTTACTGTACTAATGAATCATCTATCCAGTGGTTTGCTAAATCTATGCAAAGAGAATTTGAAATGTCCATGATAGGAGAACTGTCATATTTTATTATCTTACAAGTAAAACAAAGTTCTGCAGGAATATTTATTTCTCAAGAAAAATATTTGAAAGAGATGTTGAAGAAATTTCAGATGGAATATTCCCCTCCAGTTAGCACACCTATGGTGGTTGGTTGCAAGATCAGTAAAAATGATGTTTCGCCAGATGTTGATCGAAGTACATATCACTCTATGATAGGTAGTCTTCTGTACATCACAACATCCCATCCTAATATAATGCAAGTTGTTGGAAGGGTAGGTCGTTATCAGTCTGCTCCTAAACAAAGTCATTTGGTAGTTGTAAAGAGGATATTTAAATACTTGAAGGGAACAATGACTTATGGTCTGTGGTATCTGAGAAATCAGAATTTCCTTTTAACTGCTTATTCAGATGCAGATTAGGCAAACTGTGTTGATGAGAGAAAAGGCACCAGTGGAGGAGCATTCTTTCTGGGTGACTCATTAGTAGCATGGATTAGTAAAAAGAAAGGATCCATTTCATTATCAACTATAGAGGCAAAATACATTGCTGCTTCTACTTGCTACACACAAATTCTATGGATGATACAAACTCTTGTAGAATTGAAGGTAACTTACACTGATCCCATTCCAATTCACTATGATAACACCAATGCCATTAGTGTCTCCAAGTATGCTGTTCTTCATTCCAAGATTAAGCATATTCCAATAAAGTACCATTTTATTAGAGAACAAGTTACAAGCAAAATTGTTCAACTGAATTATATATCTTCTACAGAACATATTGCAAATATATTTACAAAACCATTAGCAGCAATCCCTTTTGGATATCTTCGTCACAAGTTGGGGGTTATAATTTCTTGTGTATAATCTATTCACCTAGTCAGGGGGAGTACTTATTGAATATTTGATGTATTTCCAAGATGCTCATAGTTGACAGGGGGAGTATTTACTGCAATAGCTCAGGGGGAGCATGTTATTTCTTTGACATTGATGTCAAAGGGGGAGAAAGTGTGAGTATAGTTGTGTGATGATTTCAAGATCAAAGTATATGTTACAGTGGTATAGTTGCATGTTAGGATTTCAATATCAGATTATATGTTACAGTGGTATAGTTGTGTGATGATTTCAATATCAGAGTATATGTTACAGTGGTATCATTGCATTTTTTTTTTCATGATTTTAAGATGTTTCAGTGTTGTAGTTACATCATGGGGTTGCCATCAATGCCAAAGGGGGAGAATGTTGGCATGTTTTCAGATAGAAGGCAGAGGATGATGGTTGGCATGTTTAACAGGGAGAGTATTCTTTTCATTGATGGCAAGATTAGAGTGTTCCTTTCATTTATGGCTTCGATGAAAAAACAGGAACAAAAGATAAGTTCAGGAAGATCAGTAGCATAGTGATAATGGGGGAGGAGAAGAAATAGTGATTGTTGAGTCAACAATTCAGAATTCTTGATGACTATTAGATCTCAATGTAGACAGGAAGAGCACACAGATATGGAGGATAGATCTCAGGCATTAGATCCGAGCATGAGGATCGACCATTGTAGGATCCAGAAGAATCTGCACAATCTTTAAAAATGCAAGGTGAAGCAAGTTCGCAAAATCTCAAAATCTCGATGCAGACACAATGAAGACTTGTGAAATCAAAAAAATATCCTGACCATCAATACACAAAAAGACGTGGATCGTTGATATAAGCTCCATTTCGGAGTATTTCCTATCGCAACTTGGAGTGACAAGAACCTCCATCGAAGAACTCACAAGATGCGAAATCGTGATTTAATCACAGTCATCAGATCAAGGTGTGATCTAGACCATCGATCCAACTTCATTTCAGAGTATCGCCTATAGAAACTTGGAGTGACAAGAACCTCCATCGAAGAACTCGCGAGATGAGAAATCGTGATTTAATCACAACTGTTAAATCAATGTGTGATCTGGACCGTCGATCCAACTCCATTTCGGAGTTTTGCGGATCGCGACTTGGAGAGTCGAGATGCCTCATCTCTAGAATCATGATTTAATCGCAGCCATCAAATCAATATCATATCTAAACCGTCGAATCATAGGAAAATTCATTGACTTGGAGTCAACGGAGCATGGTATGGAAACTTGTGAGATGCAAGATCGGGATAAGATCTGGACCGTCAGATCTATGGAGATTTCAATCGTCGATCAGAATCAATGAAGTTTATAAACTCGTGAAATATAAAGCACCTTTTGGCATAGCCTATGGTCACTTCTGGTGGTTACGGTAAGGGAAGGAGTCAGTCCATATAAGCTCCATTTTGGGGTTTCGTAGATCGCGACTTGGAGAGTTGAGATGCGTCATCTCTAGATTCTCGAAACGTGAATTCACGAAAATAACTTTATGCATAAGCACTTGGTCATGGAAATGGTCATATAGAGGAAAGATCTAGCATAGAAAATATCTTTATCAGAGTTTCGGAGATCGCGACATGAAGTGTCAAGACACCTGGCCACAGGAATGTAGAAATGTTGAAACCCAATTTAAAGGCAAGATTAATAAAGTTCATCCAACGGTGTATATAAGATTGAATATGATCAGAGGGCTACTGTTCTCTCTCATGGTTAATTCATCAGTTACAAATCAGTTAGAAAAAATGATTCATGATTTCTAATCGATTGATGTTTCAGCTATCCAGATGGTTTTCTTTGTTGAAGAAGATGCGAAGTGTAACTGTTGTGTGAGTGGTGCATAAAAAGAAAATATACAGACTGTGTGAGGTGGTTTCTCTGTATAAAAAATGAGTTGAACTATAAGGAAGAGAAAGGAACAGTATGCGGAGTGTGAGATAAAAATCAGAGATGAATAACAGATGATGAAGAGATAGAAGCAAGAGCAGAATTGCAGAACAAGCTTGAAGCAGAGCAGAATTGCAGACAAAGGAAGAGAAGAATTGCAAAATAGTTAGAAGGAGAGCAAATTTACAAAACAGAGAAGAAGTGGTAAGAATCAATTTATCTGTCTTGATGGTTATTCAATCATTCATTTATATTTCAGGGTGGTTGGGAGGTGCTAGGGAGGACTTTTGTCCTCAGAGGTTCAAGTCAGTGCTTGAACACAGGGAGTTGCAACTTTCTTCTGGTTGCAGCCAGAGAAACCAGTGTGGCAGGGTGGTGCAAGGGAGAACAAGTGTTCTCTTTTATACAGGTTGGAGCCTCTGTAACTGGAAGTTGGTTCTTCCATCCAATTGGTGTTGTAACATTAAGGGTGTTGGTGCTTCCTTCTAGTGGGTGCTATAGAAACAAGAGAGTCGGTGCTCTCAAACAAGTTGCATCTTGTAAAATAGAGGCAGA
>JZKD02S1155623.1:174925-188083 GCA_000966675.3 Picea glauca
AAAATTGCCAGAAAACTGTTTTGAACCAGTTTGAAAAGGTAGGCGGCCACTGATAGCCATCTGGATCACCCGAATCCCCGATCCATGAAATTTCGAAGGGAGAAACCCCGAAATAGATGCGCAGGTTTAAGAGTCGGTATTTCAGAGTTTCGGCTTCCGGAAGGTCTAGGTGCGAGATCCCTTGTCTGTGCACATCGTGAAACTTTGATTCACGAAACCTCAAATTTGGTTAAGGGTATGGTGAAAGAGTGTGTCCGCATTTTCGGCATTTCGATTCCCGGAAGACCCAAGGGTAAGATCCTCATGTCCTCGCACATCGCAAAATCTCGAAGTATGAGAACCCAAAAAGGTCTAGTGTGGGTAAGCCTTCGTGTGTCGGTGTTTTGACAACCAGGAAACCCAAGGGTCAGTCCTCTTGTATTTGTAAGTCCTGAAATCTCGACTTGCGGAGTCCCAAAAAGATAGAAGTGGAGAAGTTATTTATACTTCGATATTTCGGCACCTGGGGTAGCTAAGCATGGGCCGCATGTAACCGCCAGTCCCGAAAACCCAAATGGTGAAACCTTGAAATAATAATAGGGTGGACGAGACATGGTGATTTGGAGTTTCAGCTCCCAATAAAACCATGTGTGAGACCTCCTATTGTCACATGTCCCTAAATCCCGATGAGGAAACCCCGAAACAGTGAAGCATGTTCAAAGTTGGTGGTTCAAAGTTTCGGCTCCCAGGAAACCCAGGTGCGAGACCTCCTGTCATCGCATACCCCAAAGTTCTGATATGAGAAATCTCGAAGTGTAAAGTACACAGACTTAACCTGGGTTGTTGTTAATTTTGTTAAGAGGTTAGATCCATTTTCGGGTTTCGGCCCTTTGAAATACAAGAATAAATACATGTATCGTGATTTCCTGAACCACGAAAGCCGACACACACTTCCTTGATAAGATTTGTGGTCCTAGCCATCGATCACATGCGTATGAATAAGGCATGGCAGGGCTTGTATCTAGCCCGTAGGGATTCAGGGAATTCTGTCCCTCAGAGAAAATAAGAAAAAGGCCAAAAAATTATGAATTCCGTAGTGGGTGTGTGACACCAACTTTGAACAGTTTCCTAGCTTAGAGAGCTTCTCCTTGCTTTGAATTTAAAATATACGTGGTCCTCAACTTGAAATTCCTAGTGTCTCCTTTTCAAATATGCGTAGCTTTTCTGTCTTTCTGGTCCCTCTTTTAAATTTTGTTGTACCTTTCTTACCATTCTCTCCATTTCCTAGACCATTTATGGTCCCATCATAAGTCTTTCAATGGGATTATCTCAACTAATCAGAGTTGTACATTTTTTGTCGTACAATACTTCGAAGGGACTCATCTTAGCTGACGTCTAATATCCATTATTGTATGCAAATTCTACTAAGTGTAGGTATTCCTCCCACTTAGTTGTTTTCGTTATTACATACATTTGTAACATGTATTCCACAATCTGATTTGTTCGTTCGGTTTTCCCATCTAGTTATGGATGATAGCTTGTGCTGAAATTCAGGTTAGTATCCAACCATGCAAAATAATTCTTTCCAAAACGTTGATGTAAACTTGACATCTCTATCCAAAATCACCATTTTTGGAATTCCATGTAATCTAAATATTTCCTTCATATATATTTTAGAGATATTAATTTCTTTATAAGTAGATTTCATAGGTATAAAATGTGTAAAATTGCTAAGTTTATCAATCACTACCATAATCGAGTCATTTTTCTTTTTAGTTTTAGGCAAACCTGTGATGAAGTCCAATGAGATAATCTCCCACTTTCATTCAGGTATAGGTAGAGGCTGTAGCAGGTCGGTTGAATGTTGATGTTCAACCTTCACCTATTGTCAATCTAGGCATTTAGATAAGTATTTAGCTGTCCAAATTTTCATGTTAGGCCAATAAAACAATTTTCTCAAAGATGTTATCATTTTCTAGTATCCTAGATGACCAGAATATGGATTTTTGTGCAATTCCTCCAGAATTGTTAACATTAAATCAATCGAATTTGGTATGTTCAGCCTGTTTTTGAACCTTAGAAGTCAATTTTTATCCAAAATCAGATCTATTTTGTCCAATTTGTTCTGCATTTCCTTGTAAATATTCTACTGTTTTGATGTATTTTTCATCATTACAACGTGTTGATTTTATTCTTTGTTCAATGTCGTTTTCTACTTTGCTAACACTTATGTCAAAAAGTCCCTTAGTCCTTCGGCTTAGGGAATCTGCAACTTTGATGTGTCCTACTTCGAAATCAAATTCGTTCAAGAATGCCAACCACCTTTCTTGCCTTGCGTTAAGATCTGGTTGACTAAATAATAATTTCACCCACTATTATCGATTAGCAACATAAATTTCCTCCCCATTAAATATTGTCGCCACATTTTTAGTGCATGAATTACATCTACTAATTCCAAGTCATGTGTGACATAGTTCCCTTCATGTTCCTTTTCTGTTTTCGAAAAAACTAAAATTCCATCGATCAATACCAAAACAAATTTATCCAAATATTGACTGAATATACTATTCATCAAACACATAAAGGTTGTTGGTGCATTAGTAAGACCGAACATAATTATGACAACCCATAGTTTCCGTATCTCATTCTAATTTATTTATTTATTTATATCTTCATCCTTTATTTTGACTTGGTGATAACCATACCTTAAATCTAACTTAGAGAAATTCTTTGCTCCTCCCACTTGGTCAAATAGGTCATTAATTCTGGGTACAAGATACTTATTCTTAATCGTCATCTTGTTTAGTTGTCGATAATCAATACATAATTTTAAAGTTCCATCCTTCTTTTTAACAAAAGGACTAGTGCTCCCCAAGGCGAGACACTTGATATGATATATTCATTTTCCAAAAATTCATGTGACTAGATTTTCAGCTCTATTAATGTGGATAAAATCATCCTATAAGGTGCCTTATATATCGTGGTTGATCTAGGCAGTAGATAGATACAAAAATCTATCTCTCTTCTTGGAGGAAGTTCTGGTATTTCATCCACAAATACATCTTTAAACTCATGCAGTACTGTAAAGTCTTCTAGACTGGGTTTGTCTTCCTTTTCTAATAGATTAGTTACTTGGATAGAATAAATTTGAGAACCTTTATTCATGCATTTCTTAAACTGCATTGCTAAAATATGCCTAACTGAGACTAGTTTTCTGATGCCTTGTATTGTCCTAACTGTATTGTTTTCATCTTTGTAAGTGACTTTCCATAACAGTTCAAAATTACTTTATGTTTCTCTAACCATTCCATTCTGATGATTACATCGTAAGATCCTAATATTTAAATATTAAGATTTAACTTCATAATTTGGCCATCTAAGCTGAGTTCACATTCAGAAATGAAATTTGTTACCTTTCTCTTAGTCTTTGTCGCTAACTGTACTAACCGGGACTTAGCATGTTTTACTTTCTTAGGCTTGTTTGAATCAACTAAACCAAGAGTAACATAATTGATACTAGCTCATGGGTCAATCAGAATAGAAATACGATTATTATTAACTTTACCTTCAACCTCCACTATAGTGGATTGATGATCATCTTGTCGGCCATCTATATATGCATTGATTTTGTGCATGATTCTGCCCACATCTCCTACTGTAGAGGCTTCTTGCAAGTTATGGATTGTGGTCCTTGCTGCAGAAGTATGTAGAATTATGTACCTCAAATTTACCAAATCAAAAAAAAATTGTCAGGTGCATTAAAACTCCTTGGCTCTTCACTACTTATTCAACATAACCTTATTATCGTTACTTATTAAATATAATGCAAGCACTATTTACTACATTCATTTATATACTATATTATATATTCCATAACAATGATACTATCCCTATCATTGCGCATCAATATAAGTTGTTTACCAAAGGTCTAACTTATACCAAAAAATACAAACTCGGCACATTCATTTTATAACCATTATGTGAAGGCTTCACGCTTACCCATATAAAATCCCACATAAGAAATTATTAACATATATCATTATGCATATAAACATATTTGGTTGATTTTAGCATATGATAAAATCCTTGTTATATACACCTCCTACCTCTACACACACACACACACACACATATATAGTAGGCCATATGGGGTATTGCACCATAGCACTATACTTAAAATCATATTTATAACATGACCCTTCACCATAAAGGAGTTTTTAACAAAAAACAACATATAAGTGATTATATTTGAATTTAAGTATGTCATAACCTTACCTAAGCTATCACGCTCATTGTAAACAAGATTCATGTAACAAAGGCACTCACATAACCTTTCATTTTTTCTAGAACTTCATATTGTTACAACCTGGTAAAACCACCCCACGCAAATCATACCATAGCATAAAGAAAGGTTATCAAGTGGACCAATGATAACGTTACCAAGGGTAGTCAGGAGGTTTTCCTTCCAATGAATACGTGACAGGTCTTACACCCAAATACCATGGTTTTTCATGTACACCCCACATTAACCCTAAACCTAATAGTGAGAAACCCCACCCGACTTTGTGACCTAGCCCAACATTGAATGTGTTTTGTAAACTATGTTAATGGTGGTGTCAAGTCTGTCTGCAACAGATTTATCAACTGACTATTACAATTAAGAGGGGTTTGTAACGTACTGGAAGTTTAGGTGACCATGTCCAATACGAGCTCACCATGTCTGATTATTCACATGGAAAAGGTACTATGAAATCCCATCACTATTACTCTGCATTGCAATAGTTTCAAGATCACTATTGTATCATTTCCCCTTTGTCTCTATGTATTTGTGAAAAACTCCTACTCATGCACCCCAGCATTAACATTGTAATGTTTTTTCTCTGTATGCATGGCCGACGACTTAGGAGTAGACTAGATTTGGGTAAAAAAAATGGAGGATGCACAACCGATTGGTTTTCTCTCTGTACAAGGTAACCCATAAATATTTGTTGCCTTTATTATTTTGTAACAAAAAGTGGATAACTTGTTTGACGACATTCTTGCATGTCACCCCTATAATTGTTTCCTTTAAACACTTCTCGTTTGAATTTTGAGATCGGGTTTAGAGTACCTCTTGGTTATGCTGGAGCCCTTTGAATATTCAAGGTTTAAGTCTTTAATTTTTGTTTATTCTCTATGCAAAACCCCAACATCCATGCCCTGTGTGATGTAATTCATTACCGTGAAAATCGTGGTAAGTTCTAGAATACTTAAGTCTTAGCATTCCCAAGTAAGCATAAACACAGTTTTCTAAATCCTGTTAGAGTTACGTTCAGAGTATTTATGTTAATGTACAGTGTATTTTAACTCTGCGTGAATAGAAAGATAGATATGTATATAGGTTAAACTTTCAATGGATTTTTAGGGTTGGTCTGTTTTCCTTCCATTACTACCATGTAAGCTCGTGAATGCCTTTACCTGAAAGTGTAGTAACCACCCTCTATATATAAATTGCATTCGGGGTCTATATAAAGATTATGAAACGACGATTTAAATCTTATAATTCATGATTTACTTTCTATAATTTTATAATTAAAGATCGATGTGCATATATTTATGGTTAGTTGTGACTAGTACTCATGGATATGGGTCATATATTAATGACTTAATCTACGTAGTTAATCCAAAAAAAAAAATGATATTTGATGTGCATATAGTTATGTCGTAACATTGACCCTCCATTTGTTGATTACATTTTCCCTTGCTTAAATAATTATTTGCAAACAATTAAATCCTAAACTTTGGTACTTGAATTTCTCTTTGTGGTTTCCATAGCAACCCATAATTTACTTTCATTTCGACAAATAAGTATGGTAGATTCCTTTCATATTCTACCTAAACCCTCGAAATTGAAGACGATTAACTCTATGGAAGAATTGTGATTTCGTTGTGTACATAATTCAAATTTTAATTCTCTATTCCAGTAAAATATTTACTTACCCATCATGGGGGTTTCATAACTGAGTCTGTGTGATTTTTGCCTTAAATTTTTTTCATTCCAAGTAATTATAAAACGTTGCACAAATCAAAATCCTATGCTTTGTACATGTACAAGGGTATCATTTTACCCTTGTGGGATGCACAACTGTACTCTTTGTATTTATTTTAACAATGTTTTACCTTACATGTATATCAGGTGTCAATTCTACCCACTGCGGGGTTTCATGACTATGCTCTGTGTGTTTTGTTTTATCACTGTGTAACTTATAATCTGTATGATTTCTGATCATAGTAAGACTCATAACTTGTATAACTTATTTCCACTATATGATTTATAACTCATATAAAATCTTGACTCCTATGGGATTTACCACTTATACGGTTTCTTTACTTACTTTTATAAATCATGGTTCTCTATGCTCTGTACATATAAGAGAAAACAACTTTTATCCTTGAAAAAAAATGTGCATCTATAATTTGCGTGAGTTAAACTAGCTCTGCATAATTTTTATAATTCAACTCTGGATATGTCAAGGAAATGTTTACCCTTGGTGGGGTCTCACGACTATACTCTAGATGTTTATTTAGTGTTTTAGCCTTGGTTAATTCACAATTTAAAATTACATGCATCAAAGTGTTACTTTCAGTTACAAAAGGTAATGGTGGGGCCTGTCTTTCTTTGGGAGGGTACCCATCAACCGACCTTGGGTCCACTCCTCCCCTTCTATTGAGGATGGATCAACGTTAAAACACCAGTGGAAAACGACTTCTAAAACCACTCAAGCTAAGCATTATTTCACTTTGTTTATTATTTCCTTTTATTAAATTACCTAGCACGATTTACTGAACCTATCGTTTTTCCTTGCAAGTTTATACAAATCACTGGGAGCGAATCAAGGAAATCCCTCTCCCTCAGAAAGGTATTTGATTTCTTATCCTGGTGCTTAGTCACAAGATTCTTAACTTCTATCTATCATTTGTAAAGGAGTCCTTTCCCTAGGGTACTCTACTGTAACAAATTGTACCATGGTTTCATGGCTAAACATATTATTTGTAATTTATTTATAATTGAATATACAGGTTGTAAAAAGAACACCATTCTAAACTAGATTCAATTACTAAATCAATTTTTGTATCATGTACACATAGTCTATTGAATCCTTATTTGTCTATAGATTATAAACATACAAAATATGTAATTTGTCATGAAACTTGCACAAAACTTGAAACAATAATTCTACATACATATCTATATCCAAATCTATGAATATTATAAATACAGTAGCAGTCCTAATTATTTTAAGCTTGCATACATACATACATACATACATATACATACATACATACATACACACACACACACACACACACACACACACACACACACACATCAGTATACATAGTTATTTATGTGCCAGAATAACCCTACTTAATGATTGTTAGGAACTTTCAACAGTACTCTTGTTTTCCTTATGCATGATTACACTTATGTATATATCTGTACAACTAACTATATATGTATAAACCATCATTACATAAAATATCTCATTCCTGACATCTAATAATCAACAGGATATTAATAATAAAACAAGTCAAGGTACATATATGAAACTGATGTTGGGACACAAATGGAACAACCATGTTCCACCCAAACGTAGAACAGAGCAACCAAGTTTACTTGAAATGATCCTCCTTTTCTACAACTATTTTCCACAGATCAGAAATTCTCTTGCCTCACACTAAACAGTGTTCATAACAACAAGCAGTTTCCTTTCTCTAGCATACTTAGCAACATCATGCCTCCTCCATATGTTGTATTTATGTGCATCATGTCCCAGGTCTTTCCTTCCCTCCTTGGGATTTTTCACAAATTTACAAATCCCTGATTTTCAGGGGCTGCTAGTGGTCAAATCCCTCATTTTCCACTTGTAAAAATCAGCCTTGAGGAAAATCAAATCTATTCCCCACTCATGGATTCATGGTTAGATGTTTTCAACATGGTTGTTCCATTTGTCTTCCAAAATTTAATATATAAAAAGTTTTGTCTTTTACATGTGTCACAATCAAGAAGTTTGTTGGGAAAATCAAATCCTTTCCCACCAGTCATAAATAATTAATTACAATAATCAACTACCAAATTCAGATTTTCCATAAATGGAAAATAATTTCCAAATTCAAATTTTCCAAAAATAGAAATTTATTCCCAAGTACACTTAGAATTTAATAATTATTAATTTTTGGGGATATTACATGTTATCAATTGTCTCACTGATTCAGGAAGTGGAAAATTAAAAAATACTATTATCTTGGAGGGATCAACTAACAAACCCTATTTTCATATCATATGACCTGACAATATCCCAGACGGTGTGCATAAAATACATTTCTTCAAATTTAAAGACATGTGTTATTGTCTACATATATCAAGAATTAACCTTAGAGTTTCTATGTGATGTTTCAATAGGCTAAAGACAATCCAATCATCTATGTGCACTTCAATAAACTTATGAATAAGCTCCTTAAAGTTTGCAACAACTACTCTAGGAAACATAGTAGGTGAATTCTTTAACCCAAATAACATCATTGTGTATTGGTAGCCTCCCCATTCTATTGCAAATGTCATCTTATGATTTTATTCTGGTGCAATCTTTATTTGATGGTATCTTGAAAAGAAATCAGTGAATGAGCAGGCCTCTTGCCCTCCTACATTTTCTAATACTTCATTTCTAAAGGGGGTTGGAAATGGGTCATGCAAACATGCATCATTCAACATCCTTAGGTCTGCACAGATTCTAATTCCTCATATTTTCTTATCTTGAACCACCATTGGACTTATCCATTCAGACTCTACGATGGGTTCAATTATACCAGATACTATCATTTTGTCAATCTCTACTTTCACTTTTTCCTTGTACTTCAGATTCAATCTATAGGGTCTTTGTCTTACTAGCTTAGCATATGGTTTTAATAGGATATTCATCTCGTCCAATTCTCCAGTTATTCCCTTCATCTATAAAAAGGTTTTTGGAAAGAGATCTTGATATTCAAGAAATAGGTCTGCAATATTTTCCACATTCTCATCATTCTAATAATAACCAATGTTTGCAAACATTAGTTTCTCCTTCGTGCCAGTGTTCAATTTTCACTCTTAAGGGATTCTCATATGCATTGGATTCCAATGTTAGACGTACTATGTCACACTCCCATTTAGTCTTTGGTGCTTCTATATTTCTTGGGTCCTCTTCTTCTTGGTCTTCCTTGGTAACATTATAACATTCTAATCATTCATGGACTGTCATAGACTCTTTGTGATCACTACATGTAGGTACTATTTCTACTTGACCTTCTTCCATCAATTTTTTATCTCTAATGAATTGTAAAGGTGCATCTACTAAAAGTGACTCAACTTCAAAATTAGATGTTACCTTAAAGTTTTAGGTGAGCTCTTCCTTGTCCACTGTCCCTTTGTGCACTTTTATCTCTAAATACTAGTTCCTTGGAATTGTCTCCAATGTATGTATGAACCCGTGTGTCCATTCCTTCTTCGAAACTTTCCTCCAAGTTATAATACATCGCACAACATGATCCTTTAGATCGCTCATCTCTGTATACTTGTGAATAATGTCGTAAGTTACAAATTTGATCTACATCAACCTTTTACAATGTTTCCAATCCTTTATCCCTTCCTTGCGTGTTTCCCACCATCTCATTGGACTTTATCTCAGTGCAACATATAATTCTAAAAACCTTTTATGTTCAGGTATATTCATCTCAAATTCATTGATAAAATAACTTACCTTAGCTAATCCCTCAAAATTTGGTGTATCAAATAACTCTGTTTGATCCACCACAAAGAGAGAGTAATGTGAGCACACCTTCTAGTTGACACTTCGTGCTATGGGCTCTTCCAGTGTTCAAGTCCTTCCTCTGAGTCTGATGTGCAATATCTTATGCTTCCCCAAATAAGTTCACCATTTGCAGTGGGATTGACACAGTCATGCATGCGCACTGTGATATTATATAAGTTATCGATTTCCTTTCTCGCAAGCTCGACATATGTTCTTTCCTCCATAGGGTCTAATGGTGAAGTGACCTTTAATCCTTCTCCTTCAAAATATCTCTCTTCTATTTAAGTTAATAATCTCTTGATTGTCGAAGTCCCAATCCAGTCCAAGAAAATATGGATAAGGTTGAATTTTATCCACGATATCAATAACCTCAATTTCAACTGCACTGCACACTCCATCTATATTAATAGGTACTCCTGCCAATATCTCTATCAATATTACCTTATGTTGGTTATCCAACCTCAACTGAATAGTCAATCAAACTAGCATCGATTTCCCCATTATCTCCCATGTCTGTCTTGGAAAAACATTGACATATGATCCTAAATTGAAGATGGCATTGTCCATGTCATATTATCGTATATGCACACATAATATGAACTCTTTGTTTGTCCTCTTCTTACACAATACTTGGTTCATTTCTTTCTGCGTTGTAGGAACTTCTCTGTCTTATATACACTGACCAATCATTCTGCACAGTGCATTCAATCATGTTTCATGTTATATCAACTCTAAACAACTGTTTAGAAAGTATTTAAAAGTATTTACCTTTTCGATTGTCCTTTCTTGAATAGTGCGATAATAAACGTATCACATATTGCATATTGGTGGTGTCTTTGACATTTATGCTATCCAGTCTAGTCCTAGTATCTCCTTCCTTGCTTGCTAAAAGATTTATTTTTCTTTCTTGTGGATTGAATGTGGGCATGGGCTTACCTTATTTCCTTATCCATTGTTCAAATCCCTTTCCCTTCTTTATAGAATTTGGTTCATTTCTCGTTCCACCACACATAACAACTACTACTCTGGGATGATAGTCGTGTTCCTCAGCAACTATCATGTGCAGGCTCTAGTTCTGATTTTGATGTTGGTTATGATGTTGGTTCTAGTTTCTTCTCATCTACCACTTCACTGTTAGTTTAGGGCAGTCTTCTGTTGCATGATCCAATGCTCTACAATACCTACACATCATGTAAGGATTCTAAAAATATCTCGCTAAATGTCTTGGTTGATTAAAGTTATAACAAATTATTAGTCCTATACTTTCTTGACCAAATTCTCCACGTCCCCGACCTTTATCGAATCCTCCACATCCACCCTGTTAAATCCTCTTGGAGTGTTGTACTATGGAACTCCTCCTTCTACTATTCAATTTTCTTCTTGAATTCTATAAGAATATGAAGTGTTCTCTCTAATTAAATTGAATGCACAATAGTCTTTCTCATCATGTCCTATCAATTTGAAAAAATTACAGAATAGCTACTTGGGTGTACTCTGCTAATTTTGCAGTAAGGGATAAGTAGTCAGATGATTTCCCCATGTTTTATATATATATAAATTCCCTACTCCTCTTGCCAATGGTTTTGGTGCTCCTTTTGCCATATATTGCATGAATGTTGTACATTCTTCCTTTCGATGGCTTTCTATCTTACATTTTATACACCAAACATGTTCACGCCTTTTATTTTCCTTCATTATGTATGATAATTGAATTCTCAGTGCATCCAAATGTGAATATACTTGTGCCATACCTAAACCATCTCCTATAGGAGATGCTTTCAATTCATTATGATTTACAATGCTTATGGTTGCGATGTGACCTTTTATTGTGTTAATAGACAACGAATGTGCAATGATAGACCTACAATAAACCATTCTTGATTATGTTTGTTAGGAATATAAAAGGTTAGTCGACCCATCAAATATTTAAATCTATGGTCATAATCCCATAATGTCTCATTCTGCACTTTCTTAATCTCTTTTATCTTTGTAATATATTGCGATTCCGATTTTGGCTTAAAAAATTCCTTCAACAATGCTTGCCCAATCTCTGCCAAACTTCTTGATTGTCCAGTTAGCGTAGCTGTCTAATAATTCATATACCTTAGCAGTGCATGACCTTTGAACATCGTGGCCAACAATGCGATCTTCATCACCTCATCTTGGACATTCTTCATAGTCCATATTGTGTTGCATACAAAAATGTTTTTCTCAGGGTCCTCCGACCTCACTCCATGAAACTCAAGAATTATTAGTGTATGATCTATCCCTTCCACTGTACTCAATATTGTACTTACGCTTGGTGATGCTAAATGAATCTGGTTCACTGCACTACTTCCACTATTCTAACTGTTTCTCTGACTTCCTCCACTCACTATAATTTCTCTTTAACAAGTCTCGATTGTTGCTTCAATTATCAATGACGCACACAGGGTCATGGGTTCAATGAAGATTCTGATCTGAGATAGGATTCCTTCTTCTGCTAGAGAGTGCTTAGGATCCCTTTATTTCCTTTTCCTTTATTTGCATGGTATGATCTGAAGTACTGCACAGGGGTCACTTTCCTTGAATTCTCTATGCTACTCTTGTTTCCTAGCCACAATATCCTTCTTACTATATCTAAACCTTTTCCCATATCAAAATAATATAATCTCTTAATCTAATTCAGTATCCTCTTCTCTCATCATCCTAAGTTCATACGATCCTTACTCATCCTTCCCACTATCATGCCATCATCTGTTCATCCCCCAGTCCCCCTATGTACATGAATGTACCTAGCAGTTAGACTCCATCTTCATAACATTCTTGTCACGCAGTTTTCTTTTTATCCAAGAAGATAATGTGCTCAAATATCTTCCGCACAGACGCTTTAAAAATTCTCTCTCTACGACACTATAGGACTGGGTACAATATACTAAAAAATATGTAATATAAACCCCTAGTATACTATTCAACCAAAAATAAACCATGCGAGAAACCTTATTACTTACTATATTGAGTTGTATGATTAATTAAGGAGTCCATTTTCTTGGAGCTTCAACTCTATATCTCCCAACATTCTCCACTAGCCTTTCTAACCATTTAGTCAAAATTATCACAAATTCACCAAAGAATATTTCATGAAGATCTATGAATACGTATATTTTCAACCACTGTTCGTCGTTGAGATGTGGGTTCCTATTATCTTCTTTAAAAAATTGTTATTTCTTCCTTTCTATCCATTCATTGATATCCTCCTTATTGTAACAACCCTAGTTGAATAAATGTTTAAGGATTATTAAGTAAAAATTAATTAGGGGATTAATTGTCTTAACATGGTATTAATTAAACAAGATTGGTATAATGATACTAA
>JZKD02S1155623.1:188328-206166 GCA_000966675.3 Picea glauca
GAGAAGGCATTACCATTCAAGGGAATTTGAGGGGAGGTTTCTCTTGGATTGCATAGAGGAGATTTGAGTTTTGTATTCGAATTGGATCAGTACAGCACCGGTTTGCTGGAGGTTTTGGGCACGGGGGCCAAGATATTCATATGATATCCTAGAGCTAGGAAGTTGTCCTAGTTGGTAGGGTGGAACAAGGTTTGGGTAGTGTTTACACAGTTCAGCAACGGTCTACAAGGAAAGTGGAAAGCGGAAGGGTTAGCATCAGACCCAGGTATTTAAAATTATGTATTTGTTTATTCTATTATGAATTTTATTATTCGTTGATCAATTTAATATGCCTATATGATGAGTTTATAAGAAATTATTGAGTTATTGAAATAAAGTAGATATTACTGTTACAGTTTATGTTTGATTAATTATTTGATGTTAAATTAAAAAAAAATGGACACTACACTTATTTGGCCTCCAAAACATTCCCCTCAATTATAGTTCTCGGTCTCGACAATGGAACTATTTGTTGGAACGCAATGGGAAGACCCAGGGTTAATCATCTATATACCAAAAAAACCCTTAGACACCGACCCTTTCGACATCACCTGTAGAGAAAGTGAAGTCTCACCCAAGGCATCTAGAGGGGTTGTAGAAACTAGGGTTCTACATTGATGAGGGGAAGTAAGGAATTCTTCATGTTCTTACTACCATTCATTCATGTGTGTAGTTCCCATTACTTAACAATTACTTAACAATTACTTAACATTCAACATATTTTATGTGTGAATGTAACATATCCAACCAACCACGGGCTAGGGTATGCTACCTGCAAGCCCCCCCTTGGACTCCTTTCTCATACTGATACCTTCTTTGTCTAATAAAGATGCATAAGATAAGAGAATTAAGGACATGTAAAGAAATATCCAACAAACATGCATGTTCTAATGATTCAATTTATGATAATTAAATATACAAGAGAAAGACATTCATACAAAGATACTAATATCACAATAGAGAGAACTTATCTTTATGAAAGATGAAACCAATTGGCTGCATACCAAGGACGTTCCACCCAACCATAGACACTACTACTACAAATATCAACAATAGCGTCACCCCTCAGCTAGGGCTATGAATCCACACAGATGGTTCCAGAGTGAACTTGGCTTCTCAAACCAGTCATCTCTCAAGCACTCATAGGATTCCCAAAACTCACAACAATCCAAGTACCCAGCTCTCTTCTACCTAGCTTGCACCACCCGAGAGAATGGACCTCCACCTTTCTTTGCCACGTAGTCCCTTAGGCAGTCCTTCTCCTTATTTGAGCCTCTAGCAGAACTAGTCCAAAATATTAATGATGTAAATCTTAGGACTCACAACTATGAGCCATACTCGACACAAACCACTTCATCTCAGACATGTATGCCTGTTGGAAGCCAATTCACATTTTTATACTGTCCTTATAAGATGCCTACACCAGTGTTTTGAAAACCTTGATTCTTGTCGTAATCCTTGAATAAAATGACGCTATTATTTTGTGTGTTCGCAAACTTACATTGGTTCTCATTTTCACGACTACAAGCGTGAAAATTTGGTTTTTAAAGCCAAATTAAAATCGTCACTAGATTGCTATGATCACTCTTTATGGTCAATGCGCCTCTAATTTACTCATGATTATACAATTGGAAAGACTCCTTGGTCTATACTCATTTGACATTCTTTGATTGATTATTTAATTTCGTTTTATAAGTGATTGAGTTTGTCATGCATGGGTGATTGGATTTATATGTTCTTTGATCAATTCACTTGGCACATTAGTTTCATAAAAACATATTTGTGTTGTGGCAAGACCCTTGCTATAAATCATTTCATACAACACATAGTTTATATAATCAAACCTTGGGTGTGATTTCGATTAGTTTCGTTGGTTTTGAAACTATGACTATTGCTCGCACGAGTGTTTTATCCACTTACCATAGGTTTCGTTGGTTGATTGAATGTCATGGTTTTTAACACATATGCATAGTCATTTGAATAGGCACCGGTGGTTGTACTGAGAGTAATGAATGTTCTGCATGGGCCGAAATAGCTCCACCACCTTTGGACGTTCTGTAATAAATGTTTTCCCCCTATCCTGGGTCACCCCTGGTGTTTTCGGGAAATTCTGAGCGTGTTTCCCCTGCGTATACTATGTTCAAACCCTAGCCCCTACACCTTTCCCACCGTTTGTTTCTGTCTATGACACCGGCGGTCTGCATAGAGACGATTGGTAATCAAGCTCTGTTGTTATTTGATAATGCTCGTAAGGATTTAGAAGACAATGGTTGGCTGGTGTTTATACAGAGGTTCAAGGGTTTCAATTTTTTTGTTGCCCAGCAATTCACCCTCACCTTTGATGGGTGCAGGGCTAAAATAGGTGACATTCAGCTTGAGCTGAATGAGGAATTCATAAGATCTGCTACAGGATTAGTAGCCACGGGCCAGCGATGGTTTAAAAATTCCAAAGTTGATGAGGTACCATGGCCTTTGCTATTCGTATCAAGGAAGGTTGTCTCCTGTGACAAAGGCATGCCTATTTACACCCTTAAACCCAGGTGGCAGGATCTTTTGATAATGGTTAAACAATTTGTGACCTATGAAGGTCGATATGGATTGGTTTTTCTTTATCACCTCTGGTTGTTAATGAATTTCATGGGTTATCCTTTGAACATGCCGCATTACTTCTTGCGTAGTCTTTACAAAATGGCTAAGAGGTTCAAATGCGAGAAGACTGATAGCAACTTGTTTCACCATGGCTTGATTAGACTCATCGTCGTCTGCCATTTAAACCTTCACGGAGATAATTGGCAAGCCTTTCTATCCCAAAATGGATTTTTTGATTCAGAGTCTGTCCAAATAGACAAGTCTGTGGTTAGTGAGATTATGGTCGGGCCACCTATGCCATTTAATATCCTCCTACCCCCTGTCGAACCCTCTGTTAGCCCTGACATCGACCTACCCGAAACTCTAACCAACCCATGTACAGAAGACAAGACCAAGGATATTAAGAAACCTGTGAATAAGAAAGCCAAGGGTAATCTTACTGTCAATAGAAAGGGTAAGGAAAATGCTCGATTTATATCGAGACTTGCCCGATAAGCCTAATCCAAAAGTTGACCAAAAGCCCATAGTTCTGAGCGAGGACTCGGACTCCGATATTGAGCGCTTCCTAGTTGGAGAATACCCTTATTCCCATGGTCTATGCTCTGAAAAACCCTATGGCTTTGTATTTAACTTGCTCCCATGCCTAAATAACAATCCTAACTACCCAGGAATTAGGCTACATAATGAAACCCCTGGTGGCTTATGTAAAACCTCACCTGTGTTATCAAAGCCTCAGCAATCGTCATGCATCCAATGCAATGTGTGGATAGAGCGTTATTTCACTGACGTCCTCTTGCTACAATCAAAGGTCAAATAATTAGAAGACCAAGTCACAATGCCATCAAAAGAAAGGGACAGGCTTCAAACTAATGACAAGAATAAAAAAACCACTAGTTCGATTGTTTTCAGGAATGTCGAGGCTGCAACAACGTTCGTCAATTTCAAATTATCATGACCAAGTTTTTTGATTATCCAGGTATGAATTTCAATTTTAATTTCATTTTAGGAGTGTCTTGAATTAATATAATGAATTGGATATTGGTTTTCGATTAGTTCTGTTCATTATTCGAAATGATTCTTTCATAGTTTGATTATCGAAAACGGTTATGTTGTGGATCCTGTACAGTAGATTCATTCTGCTAAAATCAAATGTAGTTATGATTTGGTTATGCGATTTTGTCATTCCTAGTTTAGTATAAGCGATTCTTTAGTTTTTAATTTGGTTTGGTTTGTCTTTGAATCATTTCTGTTTGATGGTTGATTTGGTTTGATTTCTATCAGTCTCATTTGTTCCTAATAAACAACACTGTTAACTTTGATTAGCTGGGAACAACCCTGTTTTGTATTGAATTAATATGTTCGTTTTGATTTTGGATTACATGCGACCTGTGTAAAAGATCTAATTTTCTAAAATCAGGGAGCTTTGTTGATTTATAACCATTATGTCAAATCCAAACTGTTTTGATTCGCTCTTGTTTTGATTTGATTGTTGCATGTCTTGAGTCAGCACGATTGCTTGTATGAGTTGGAGTGGTATCGAAAATAGATTTGATGTTGTTCTGTTGGTTTTGATTTTCAAAAACGATTCTGTTAAGCTCAGATCGACATATTTTGTCTCTTTTGAAGTCATACGAAAAACTTGGCTAATAGTTCGTTTTGAAATTGATTCAAGTGATGATTTCGTTGACTGTCAATTGATTTTGTCTGCCCCCAATTGGCAATAACAAACAATTGACAAATCCCACATATCCTGTTACCAAACGATTAATTCAGTTATGATTTCTTTTGTATCAATTTACATACAAGTTTTGATTTGATTTGCAAATAGCATGGATCATTTGAATATGTTTAATATAATTCTATTAATTTGAAAAAATGATTCTGTTGATTTCGTTTGGATTCGAAAATGATTTTGTTGATGGATGAAGAAACATAAACTATTGATGTTGATTTCAATTGGTTCATGAAAATGATTTCATTGATGTCGAGTTATCCAATATGATTCTATTTACCCGAAATTGTGATAACAAATTGGATAGAGTACATCTATCTCTGTAATCATTCGATTGATCGTAATCTTCTCTGCCCTCGAATTAGTATTACTATTTTTGGATTTGAATGATTCATTGGTTTTCGAATAGAAATTAGATATTTGTTTAATACTTTGAATTAAATTCTTTGAGTTGTGAATTGGTTTTAAAATGATTCTTTGTTTGATTTAGACAAGCTACAGAATCGCAAGATTCTGTAGCTAGTCTTAAAACTAGATTTTTGTCAATTTTCTCAACAAAATATCCTTTTAACTTGTTTATTTTTGTCCTCTCTCAGGTACATACAAATTCCAGTGATCAAGTGGGCATGTTGTGGCAGTTTAGGGGATAATTGTGTGATTTAGTTTTTATTTTAAGTTGTCAGTTTAAGTCAGAAATAGAGACTTGGGATATCATCCCATATTTTTTGTAAACTGTTATGATAATTCCCACAGGGATGTTTTACCCTATGGGAATGTCTTTAAATACTTGTTATTTTTGTAAAATAGGGGTCATCATCACTATGGGGAGAACTAGACTATGGATTTATGATACATACTGAGATGAAAGTTGATGCCTTGTAACAACTTTAGCTTTCAATATATCAAACTTTTGTTTCAAGTTTTATTCATATCAGTTTGCAATTGATTATAGACTACTTTAGTTATCATGATTGATTGCAGGTTGATGTGAAATGGGTTATTTCTTATCTATATTTGATTCCTCCTATCTTTAAAAAATACAACAATTAATTTGTTTCAGTTAAATAAATTACAGATTTCTCTTCTTCATTGATTGAATCATTTCGTTTAAATCCTTACACGCAGATTTATCTAAATGTTGTGATTTGTAAATCACAAGATTGCTGTAACTTTTATGTCTTGTGTTCTGTTATCGATATTCAAAGGAGCATTGTTGCTTACTGTTTACTAGGGGCTTGTAGAGGATTGATGCAGGTTTCCCCCCATTTAACATCTAAATTGGATTCATTACATAGGACAAATTGTAAAGCGTTATCACAGGCTATCTTATTAGTGTTATTTAAGTAGTTTAGAGAAATATATCAGTTTAGATTCATAGTTAGAGTTATTATTTTAGTTTCTTAAATTAGATTAGTTTTTATTTTATCCTTCTTCATAAAATTATAAAATCAAAAAACAATAGTCTCGCTGTCTTAGGACAGAATACAAATGAGTTTTGCAGGTTTTCATTCAAATCTGTAATTTGTGAATATTGTATATTTGTAATTAAATTTGATTCTGTTAGTAATTGAACATTCGATTTTATAGAATTATAGTTGTGTAGTATTAGATAGTAAATTGTATATATTAATAGTTTAGATTTGTTTATTATTTTTTTTAAAATGTTATTTTATTTAGATTAGTTAGTTTAGAGTAGTTTTCTTTTGTTTCCTTAGGACTTAGATCAACTAACGAAGCTGCTAAACCCGTCAGGGTGGGTTATTCCAAACGGCTTGGGCTATTTAGACAACCCTGGACCGGATCCAATCTTCCAGTTGATGGACAGTCAATTTCGCCTGTCAACAAATGGCACTAAAAGGAGGGCCTGAAATTAATTAATGGAACGAGGTGGTCATAAGACTCCTCCACCACCTAATCGCTCACCTATAGTGACAAGAAGTCATTCAAACGATAACTTTCCACCTCAAACAACAACTACATCAAACGATGATCCACGGATCACAGTTGAGCCAACAACCCCAAATCCTACAGGTGGTGACATACAAGAGATTGTCCGCCAATCTCTTATAAGAACTCATAGTGCCTTAGCCCATTTGAGGCAACCAAATCAACCTTTGGATCAACCTCTAAATTTATCTGATATCAGAGAATAGCTTGAAGACACTGACCTCATTGTAAACCCTACAGATCCAATCCTCACTCCTACTGCAGGAGGATCTGGAATAACTCCCTCACCACCTCCATCATCTCCTTCCTCCTTTGGAGGAGATTCTTCTGACGAAGGAAATTCCCCTTCTCTACCTTCCACACTGACTACACCAATGGCTAACTAGAACAACCCTACTAGACCTTGGCTTGACCAGGATGTAGTAGCTGTACCTAGAGCATAGCATCCCTTACCCAAACATCTGGAAAAGTGTCTTCCCAAGTTTGACCCCGACTCTAAATAGATTGTTGAAGATCACATTAAAAAGTTTATGTTAGCCATAAGACTCCACAATGTCGAGCATGAATACATAGTCTGTAGGTTGTTCCCCTATACTTTCGAGGGMAATGCCTCTACATGGTACTTTTCCCAGCAACCCCATACCATCGTGACTTGGGAAAAGTTYGAGTCATGCTTTTTGGAAAAGTTCGGAGATGGTAAGCCTCCGGAAGTCCTAGTCATGGATCTTTCTAACTTAAGAATGAACCCTAAAGAGAAAGTTAAAGACTTCAATCAAAGATTMTTAACACTTAAKAACCGAATCCCTATGGATTCCATGCCTGTTGAGAATCTTATAATAGCATACTATACTAAAGCCTTGCATCAAAGTATAGCTATTTGGGTTAAACAATCCAAGAAAGCGACATTGTTAGAAGCCTTCATGGAGGCCAGCCAAATTGAAAAGGGCATACTTAGTCTAAAAGACT
Source organism: Picea glauca (assembly GCA_000966675.3). NCBI lineage: Eukaryota > Viridiplantae > Streptophyta > Pinopsida > Pinales > Pinaceae > Picea > Picea glauca. The sequence goes on from JZKD02S1155623.1 coordinate 195,602, forward strand.
CTACTAGCAACAAAACAGAATCTAGTTCATCTTCCAAAAAGAAGATCGAAATCCTCCCTAGACCTACTCAAAGTAAAACACAACCTGAAACCTCTGATTTAGAAAACTTAACTAAAGTCATTCAAAAAATGTTGAATCAAGTTATAGATTTAAAAAAGATGATCGAAGAGGCTTCCTCGAGTAAAGGGCCTTACAAGCCACTGTTCAAGAAATATTTTCCCACCAACCGACCTAATTCAAATATCGAAGGTCTTAATCTAGAAAGTTTGCAATACGCCCTTCAAACAATTCTAGAAGTCTAGGATAAATTGATGCCTCCTGAGATTCCTGAGGAGGTACCCAAACAAGAGACAGTTCAAGAAGAAGAGTCTTCTCCAAACATTTTTGGACACTTCTCGGATAGCATCTTTCAAGCTAACTTCGAGACAGTGCATCCCTATAACACCAGGAGTAAGACAGCAAACAAACCTTCTACCGAAAATACTATGACATCCCTTCCAAAACAATCTAAACCAGCTGAGACTAAACAGAGTCATGTGAACCCCAACTTAGATTATGATTTAGTTGAAGTTCTTAAAACGTTGAGAGCTAACATTTTTGTTTATGATTTATTGAAATTTCCATTTCTGCTACAAAAAATGTTACAAAATATCTCAAAGAATGGAAAAAATGGTAATTCAAGCAGTAGCAAGGTTGTGCAGAATAAAGTTCCTCAGAAGACTTCCAATAAAAACAATCTTGATCCTCAAGATAAAGGGAGCCTTCCTATAAATAATGTAAATAATGTAGATAAAGTAGCTTTAGAAACTGTGAGTAAAAATCCACAAGATACCACCCTTAGTACTCGCCAAAATGTACCTCCGTTTTTGTTAACTTTTGAAATATTTAATAGAAACATGCACAATTGTATGGTAGACTCGGGAGCGTCATCCAATGTGATTCCATGGTCTGTATGCCAGAAGATTAATGCTGAAGTTGAAACATCCACTTTAAAAATCATACAACTTGATCGAACCATTGTTAAAGTTATAGGTGAATTAAGAAATGTGCTGATAAGATTGTCCTCTAACCCCAAGGTTCATCAAGTTATTGATATTATTGTTGTGGATATTCCAGAAGTGTATGGTCTATTTTTAAGTAGGGACTGGTCAGAGAAGCTACATGACTATTTCGCGACATATTGGTCTCACTTGTGGCTTCTAGAAAATGACAAGCCTAACAAGATCAAGGTAAATTGTGAATGCTACCTCAAGTTCACGGTCACGGATTTGAATGATCCAAACAAACCATTCACACCTTTTGCTGATTCACCCAAAGTACAAGGGATGGATACCTTTTTTGGCAATTTCATGGCCGAGGCTTCAGCTATCACCAACCCAGAACAACAGTCCAAGATTGTGGCATATGAGCAGCCAGCAGCTTCTACACAATGGGCTCATACACCCGATAAAAATCAAATTTGGTCTCTTTATTTTGACGGGTCTAAGTCCAAAGAAGGAGTTGGTGTAGGATGCGTTATCATCGATCCGACAGGTAACAAGACATTGATTGCATGTAGGCTTGAGTTTGAATGTACTAATAACATTGTAGAATATGAGGCTTTACTGCAAGGTCTTAGAAAAGATTTAGATATGAACATTCAAAACTTGACCATTTTTGGCGACTCTGAAATTGTGGTTAGACAGGTATGAGATTCTATCCACTGTCTATCTCCGCATCTTAAAAGCTACCAATCCGAGGTATGGAATTTAATGAATAAATTTTCTTCTTTCAATATAAATTCTATTCCTAGATTGAATAATTATGAAGCTGATCTATTAGCTAATGTAGCTTCCAAACTCTTTCCTGCAGAAGGCTTATCCCCAGATGCATTCTCTGTCGAACTGTTGTTCAGACCATCAGTGCCCGACAACATCACGAACTGGAGAGTCTTTGACGACAATCAACATATCATTAGCTTCCTGCACATGGAAGAAACCTTTCAAGGTGCGGTGATAGACGAATGCACTCACGATGACAACTTGCGCAATTTCACGGTAATACCAGATCCGAGAACTCCTGAATCATTGTCGGACTTGGTAAATTCGATCCCTAAATCTGTAGTTAGATTAGAGAAATTTTATGATATTCAAGATAAATTTAAAAAGTTAGTCAACTATAAAACCAATAGTTCCTCGTTATCTTATGAAAAAGTAAACTTAGGAACCAATGACAATCCACAGTGCATTAATTTAGGGTTGGGGTGTTCTCAACAAGAAAAAGCTACATTTATAAAATTGTTCAAATAATTTAATGATGTCTTTGCATGGACGTATGATGACCTTAAAACTTTTGACCCTAACATCATACAACTTGTCATTCCTATGAAACCCCAAACCTTACCCTTTCAACAAAAATTGAGAAAAATGCACCCTAAGCTCGAACTGACCGTTAAAAAAGAATTGAATAATCTCCTAAATTCTAAGATAATTTTTCCAGTTAGGCACACTCAATGAGTTTCTAACCTTGTCCATGTCTGGAAGAAAAGTGGGGAAATCCGACTATGTGTTGATTTCCAAAACCTTAAAAGAGCGTCTGATAAAGACAACTATCCTGTCCCACCCATGGAATAGATCCTTCAACAGGTATCTGGTTCTAAGAGGATATCCTTACTGGATGGTTTCTCGACGTACAACCAAGTCCTGATGTCTCCTATGGACCAACTTAAAACTACCTTCCACACCCCATGGGGCACCTACGCTTATCGAAAAATGCCCTTTGGATTGATTTATGCTGGTGCCACTTTCCAGAGAGCAATGGACATTGCTTTCCGAGGCCTAATCAATAATTCCATCATAGTTTACTTAGATGATGTTACTGTATTCTCTAAAAACAAAACTGATCATCTAGCTCACTTACGATCCATTCTACAACGATGTCGTAAATACGACATTTCCTTGAATCCTAAAAAATCCATCTTTGCAGTAGAACAGGGTAAAATCTTGGGATTTATTGTGTCAAGTGAAGGGATGATTATCAACCTCGAAAGGACTCAAGTCATCATGAAGCTTCTCCCTCCTACATCCAAAAAATCTATGCAGTCTTTCTTAGGCCAGATTAACTTCATGAGGAAATCCGTCCCCAATTTCTCCAAAATGGTCAGACCTTTACAGAATTTAATTAAGAAAGACACCCAATATCACTGGGGATCCCTAGAAAATCAAGCTTTTAATGTAATAAAGAAGGCCATAATAGATGCTCCTTCTCTCATGAGTCCTGACTTTTCTCAAGACTTTACACTCTACACTTTTTCTTTTAATCGTTCCTATGCCGCTGTCCTAACTCAAAAGAATGTCGAGAACAATGAAGTACCCTTTGCCTTTATGAGATCTTCTTTCAAAGGCGTTGAACTTAATTACCCAGTGGTGGATCGGCAAGCCTACACTGTTTTCAAAGCAATCAATAACTTTTGGTCCTATCTTTTGAAATCCAGGACAAAGATCATTGTCTCGTACCCAGTCGTCAGGAACCTATTAGTGCAGAAAGAATTAGGAGAAAAGAGGGCTAACTGGGTCACCTCCTTATAGGAGCACGATGTAGAAATTACCCAAGCACAGATAGTGAGAGGCCAAGGGTTATGAAATTTAGTTGTTAACTCAACCACAGGATAGCAGGAAGAAAGTGATACGTCAAATCTAGGACCACATGATCAAAATGCAATCTGTTGCGCACAAAACTCTGTCAGTTCTTGGTACGACGATACAAAATTCTTCCTTGAGCATGGGTTAGCCCCCCGTCACCTGGATCCCACTAAAATAAGAGAATTGATATTAAAGTATACCTCCTTTCTTTTGGTTAATGGTATTCTGTTTCATCAAAATTTTGATGGCGTATTGATGCGGTGTCTTGAGAAGGACGAAGCAGAAAAAGTCTTACCAGAGTTGCATGCATGAGAAGTTGGTGGTCATTTTGGCGATGACACCACTGCCCGTAAGATTTTAAGGGTTGGTTATTACTGGCCCATTATTTTTAGAGATTCCCATACCTTGTTTCGTAAGTGTACCATTTGTCAAAAAGTGTTAGGGTGGTTACAGAAACTAGCCTTTCCTTTGCAGCCCGTTTTAGTAGATTCTCCTTTTCAACAATGGGGCCTTGATATCATAGGTCCAATCAACCTTCCATCCTCATGACAACATAATTTTATCATAACTACCACAGATTAATTTACCCAATGGTCTGAAGCTGTCGCTTTAAGAACTATGAATACCAGTCAGGTAATTGCCTTTTTAAATTTGAATATTATCACTCATTTTGGTATCCCTGACTATCTAGTATTTGATAATGCCTCTTATTTTTCCTCTCTTGAGATGAGCAAGTTATCTTTATAAAAAGGAATTAAATTGAAGTATTCTTCTAGATATTACCCCCAAGGAAACGGATTGGAAGAATCAACAAATAAGAACTTGATTATAATCATCAAGAGAACGGTGGCTGAAAATCACAAAAATTGGCACAATGCGCTGTTAAATGCACTATGGGATGATAGGGTAACACCAAAGACTGTTGTAGGTAACTCTCCCTTCTTTCTCGTTTATGGCAGAGAAGCAATTCTGCCACCACACATTCTTCTTCCTTCACTACAATTATCACAGAAAATTCAAGAAGAAGATTGTCCCCCTTTGGAAAACCGAATTAACGCCTTGATGAAGATAGAAGAGGTAAGATCCCAAGCTAAACATAAGTTAGATCAGCATCAACTATTGATTAAAATCTTTTTCTATTCTAACTCTGCTTCTGATAGGAATTTCGAAGTAGGTGACCTCGTCTTGAAATGGGACAAACCGCATGAGGGAAAGGGAGAACACGCGAAATTTCAAAACTTATGGCTTGGACAGTTTTTAATTGCTGAGAAGTTGGGTCCCAGCTCTTTTCGATTGTAGAATCTAGAGGGGCAACCTGACAGCTATCCGGTGAATGGCCAAGATCTGAAAAGATATTTCTCCTGATGATGACTCTTTGTATATTATGTACATATTTTTCTTTTGTTTTCTTTTCTTTTGTTGTTATGATTTTGATTTCTCCTTTGCACTCATCAGTTTGTGCTTTTGGAAATACACATACCTAAATGATGAACTATTCGGGCAAAGAAAATAGAAAATTCCTTCACTAAAATGACTGCTAAAAATTGTATAAACATCAATTGTATACTTCAGAAATTTACATCTATGTTGGCAAAAGTTGTTGTTTGAAAGAAGTTAACTGATTTCAATCTCTGAGTAAATCCTGTCATGATCATCTATTATATTCTCACACTATCCCTGTTCCTTAAGGGAACGACTCAGAAGATGTCCCCCTGTCTTAGAAGTTTGGTTTTGTAAATGAAACATCTCTGGATCTTAATAAAGGACCATTCTAAAAAATTCTGAAGAGGTCTGTAAAAAAATATGTTAAAAATCATAATTTTCTGCGTCACCCCGCTTGACTATGTATCTTTAAAAATAAATTAATAAATCAATAAATCAATAAAAGAGCTGTGGGAAGTTCTTGTAAACCTGTCGGGATACTGAACAGGTCTGTTGGCAGCAGGTAGATGCATGCATGAAGCCAAGACAACTTCGCCAGAGTACTGAACAGGCCTGTTGGTAGCGAAGCAATGTTGGGTATATGAAAATTTGCAAATATGAAACCTCTTGACCTTAATTTGTCCTTTATTCTGATCTAGAACTTCTTGACAGGATATGGATGTCAGAGTGGGTTAAATGTAAACCCTGTCAAGGCTATGGATGCCTGTTGGCAGCAGTGGCTCTGTCAACAGTATTGGGGATTTTATCTTTAATATCGTGGTTCAATTGTCTCAAGACTGTTATCATTTTTCATCCTTTAAACACTGCTAGGATATTTGGTTAATGATGATGTTTACATGATTTTCTGGTTGTTATTTTTGGGTTAGAATTTTTCTCATTATCCTAATCTGAATTTGTTCTTTTGGCAGAGATAACTGCTTCTACCAGTGTGTCACCATTGTTGGCAGCCAATTCACATTTTTATACTGTCCTTATAAGCTTCCTACACCAGTGTTTTGCAAACTTTAATTCTTGTCACAATCCTTGAATAAAATGATGCTATTATTTTGTGTGTTCGCACACTTACCTTGGTTCTCGTTTTCACGACTGCAAGCGTGAAAATTTGGTTTTTAAAGCCAAATTAAAATCGTCAGTAGATTGTTATGATCACTCTTTATGGTCGATGTGCCTCTAATTTACTCATGATTATACAATTGGAAAGACTCCTTGGTCTGTACTCATTTGACATTCTTTGATTGATTATTTAATTTCATTTTATAAGTGATTGAGTTTGTGATGCATGGGTGATTGGATTTATATGTTCTTTGATCAATTCACTTGGAACATTAGTTTCATAACAACACATTTGTGTTGTGGCAAGACCCTTGTTATAAATTGTTTCATACAACACATAGTTTATATAATCAAACCCGGGGTGTGATTTCGATTAGTTTCGTTGGTTTTGAAACTATGACTATTGCTCGCGCGAGTGTTTTATCCACTTACCATAGGTTTTGTTGGTTGATTGAATGTCATGGTTTTTAACACATATTCATAGTCATTTGAATAGGCGTTGATGGTTATACTAAGAGTAATGACTATTCTGCATGGGCCAAAAGAGATCCACCACCTTCACACGTTCTGTAATAAATGTTTTCCCCCTATCTCGAGTCACCCCTGGTGTTTTTGGGTAAGCCTAAGCATGTTGCCCCTGCGCATACTATGTTCAAACCCTAGCCCCTACACCCTATTCACCATGTGTTTCTGTCTATGGCACTGGTTGTCCATATAGATCCGAATGGTAATCAAGCTCTGTTGTTATTTGATAATGCCTGTAAGGATTTAGAAGCCAATGGTTGGCTGGTGTTTATACAGAGGTTTGAGGGTTTCAATTTGTTTGTTGCCCATAAATTCGCCCTCACCTTTGACAGGTGCAGGGCTAAAATAGGTGACATTCAGCTTGAGCTGAATGAGGAATTCATAAGCTCTGCTATAGGATTAGTAGCCACAGGCCAACGATGGTTTAAAAATTACAAAGTTGATGAGGTACCATGGCCTTTTCTATTTGTATCAAGAAAGGTTGTCTCCTGTGACAAAGGTATGCCTATTTCCACCCTTAAACCTAGGTGGCACAATCTTTTGAGAATGGTTAAACAATTGGTGACCTGTGAAGGTCGGCATGGATTGGTTTTTCTTGATCACCTATGGTTTTTAATGAATTTCATGGGTTATCCTTTGAACATGTCGCATTAATTCTTGCGTAGCCTTTACAAAATGGCTAAGAGGTTCAAACGTGAGAAGGCTGATAGCATCTTGTTTCACCATGGATTTCTTAGACTCATTGTCGTCCACCATTTAAACCTTCACAGCGATAATTGGCAAGCCTTTCTATCCCGAAATGGATTTGTTGATTCAGAGTCTGTCCAAATCGATAATTATGTGGTTAGTGAGACTATGGTCAGGCCACCCGTGCCATTTCATATCCTCCTACCCCCTGTCAAACCCTCAGTTATCCCTGACATCGACCTGCCCGATACTCTAACCAACCCATGTACAGAAGATAAGAACGAGGATATTAAGAAACCTGTGAATAAGAAATTCAAGGTTAATCTTACTGTCGACAGCAAGGGTAAGAAAAATTATCGATTGATATCGAGACTTGCCTGGTAAGCCTAAGCCAAAAGTTGATCAAAATCCCATAGTTATGAGCAAGGACTCGGACTCCGATATCGAGCACTTCCTAGTTGGAGAATAACCTTATTCTCGTGGTCTATGCTCCGAACAACCCTATGACTTTGTATCTAATTTTCCCCCATGCATAAAGAACAATCCTAACTACCCAGGAATTAGGCTACATAATGAAACCCCTGGTGGCTTATGTAAACCCTCACCTGTGTTATTGAAGCCCGAGAAATCGTCATGCATCCAATGCAATGTGTAGATAGAGCATTATTTCACTGATGTCCCCTTGCTACAATCAAAGGTCAAATCTTTAGAAGACCAAATCAAAGTGATATAAAAAGAAAGGGACAGGCTTCAAACTAATGAAAAGAAGCAAAAAACCATTGGTTCGATTGTTTTCAGGAATGTCGAGGCTGCAACAGCCTTCGTCAATTCCAAATTATCATGACCAAGTTTTTTTATTATCCAGGTATGAATTTGAATTTTAATTTCATTTTAGGAGTGGCTTGAATTAAAATAATGAATTGGTTATTGGTTTTCAATTACCACTGTTCATTATTCGAAATGATTCTTTCATACTTTGATTATCAAAAACGGTTATGTTGTGGATCCTGTACGGTAGATTCATTCTGCTAAAATCAAATGTAGTTATGATTTGGTTATGCGATTTTGTCATGACCAGTTTAGTATAAGCGATTCATTAGTTTTTAATTCGGTTTGGTTTGTCTTTGAATCATTTCTATTTGATGGTTGATTTGGTTTGATTTCGATCAATTTCGTTTGTTCCTAATAAACAACACTGTTAACTTTGATTAGCCGGAACAACCCTGTTTTGTATTGAATTAATATGTTCATTTTGATTTTGGATTACATGAGACCTGTGTAAAATATCTAATTTGCTAAAATCAGGGAGTTGTGTTGATTTATAACCATTGTGTCAAATCCAAACTGTTTCGATTCACTCTTGTTTTGATTTGATTGCTGCGTGTCTTGAGTTAGCACGATTGCTTGTATGAGTTGGAGTGGTATCAAAAATAGATTTGATGTTGTTCTGTTGGTTTTGATTTTCAAAAACGATTTTGTTAAGCTCATATCAACATATTTTGTCTCTGTTGAAGTCATGAAAAACTCGGCTAATAGTTCGTTTTGAAATTGATTCGAGTGATGATTTCGTTGACTGTCAATTGATTTTGTCTACCGCCAATTGGCAATAACAAACATTTGAAAAATCCCACATATCCTGTTACCAACAGATCAATTCAATTACGATTTCATTTGTATCAATTTACATAAAAGTTTTGATTTGATTTGCGAATAACATGGATCATTTGTATATGTTTAATATAATTCTATTAATTTGAAAAAATGATTATGTTGATTTCGTTTGAATTCGAAAATGATTTTGTTGATGGATGAAGCAACATAAACTATTGGTGTTTATTTCAATTGATTCATGAAAACGATTTCATTGCTGTCGAGTTATCCAATATGATTATGTTTACCCGAAATTGTGATAACAAATTGGATAGAGTACATCTATCTCTGTAATCATTCGATTGATCGTAATCTTGTCTGCCTTCGAATTAGTATTACTATTTTTGGATTTGAATGATTCATTGGTTTTCGAATAGCAATTAGATATTTGTTTACTACTTTGAATTAAATTCTTTGAGTTATGAATTGGTTTTAAAATGATTCTGTGTTTGATTTAGACCAGCTACATAATCACAAGATTCTGTAGCTTGTCTTAAAACTAGATTTTTGTCAATTTTATCAACAAAATATCCTTTTAACTTGTCTATTTTTGTCCTCTCTGAGGTACATACGAATTCCAATGATCAAATGGGCATGCTATGGCAGTTTAGGGGATAATTGTGTGATTTAGTTTTTATTTTAAGATGTCAGTTTAAGTCAGAAATAGAGACTTGGGATATCATCCGAGATTTTTTGTAAACTGTTATGATAATTCCCACAGGGATGTTTTACCCCGTGGGAATGTCTTTAAATACTTGTTATTTTTGTAAAATAGGGATCATCATCACTGTGGGGAGAACTAGACTTTGGATTTATGATATAGACTGAGATGAAAGTTGATGTCTTGTAATAGCTTTAGCTTTCAATATATCAAACTTTTGTTTCAAGTTTTATTCGTATGAGTTTGCAATTGATTATAGACTACTTTAGCTATTGTGATTGATTGCAGGTTGATGTGACCTTGGTTATTTGTTATCTATATCTGATTCCTCCTATCTTTAAAAAATACAACAATTAATTTGTTTCAGTTAAATGAATTACAGATTTCTCTTCTTCATTGATTGAATCATTTCGTATAAATCCTTACACACAGATTTATCTAAATGTTGTGATTTGTAAATCATAAGATTGTTATAACTTTTATGTCTTGTTTGTTCTGTTATTGATATTCAAAGGAGAATTGTTGCTGTAACGAACCGCCTCGTTACGACAATCATTCTAGTAACAGGTGCAATTTTTTTTTTTTTTGTGNAACCATGATTACCTGCACACAGACAAGTAGCTCAATCAGCAACAGAACAATCAATACTATCATGTCAACGGAACCCGTAGTGAAACCCAAGTCGCGGTCGAACCCGCTCTGATACCATATGTACCGAACCGCCTCGTTACGACAATCATTCTAGTAACAGGTGCAATTTTTTTTTTTTTTTTTTGTGTGTGTGTGCGCGCGTGTAGCAGTAGCATCATAATGAACTGTATGACGCCACTCGACTAACTACAAGACTCAATCACGAGGTTCGGCCAAGAACGCTGAAGGCCTCAACGAGAACTACCACAACACAACCATAGGCAGAGGTGCACAAC
>JZKD02S1155646.1:0-12794 GCA_000966675.3 Picea glauca
ATTTGGAAGTGTGCAACTACTGATGGCTGAATGGGCTCTCCGAATTTGGTGTTTTTGGGATAACCACAAACCAAAAGGATAGCACAAGTTGATGTTTTATACTAAATGATGATGGTGGTTAAAGGATTACCACAAACTCTGGAACCCTTCTCTAGGCTCAATGGTTCCTAGAACATTTCCTAAGTTATCAAGAAGCTTGGAGGTTGATTTCTTCTACTAATTGGAAGTGTTATCGATGATGGTTTAAAGATGACCATAAACTATGATGTAGAAGAAACTGAAATTCTTATACCAAGTGGAGGTTTAAGGGAAACCAAAAACTATTGTCTAGTAGAAGTTGTAAGTCTTCTATTAAGTGGCGGTTTAGGGAAACCATAAATCGATCACGCTCGCTTGTCATGCTCACTTGTTATTTCTTGATTGATAATAATTCAAAAATGGAAGCATGACTATCAATTATTGATGTTGTTCCCCCATGTCAAGGACAAGGTGAGAAGATGAAAATCCTTTCACTGCAAGATGCATCAATAATCGAGAGTGAATTCATCAGTTGCTAGAGGGAAAAACCCCCTATGACTACACCAGGGTTTAAAATGTAGGAAGATCAAATAACTGTTTAAAATTAAACTACTTCTCTAACTACCCCAAACATACCAAAGATTCATACAAGAAAACAAAAGATGAGAAGGATCAGGTAACTATACCTCTACTCCACGTCCGGTGATGATCCCCTCGTGCTTGAAATCTCCGTTGACTGCACGCCTCCTCCCAAGGCTGGCCTGCATTCAAAGACAAACAAACATAAAATTACAAGCATGAAATTCGTATACAAATCAAGGTTAGACGTTAGAACATAAAAACATAAACTATTAAGAACATTCAATACACCATGATTTGGGACAAGAAAAGTACTTCTTTTATTAATAACTCAATGATTATACCTTTTACAACCAAATTTGGTTGTTTCTCCATGAACCTTGTCTGGGCTCCTCTTCACAAATCTCTAAGTGAACCTCTGTATGATTCTCCTCTCAACCTTATTCTTGAGAATTAAATGGGTTCTGATGGAGGGAGAAGGGAAAATTGGGGAATGCTGAGGAAATTCTCACAAAAGGGATGCAATTACTTGGGGCAAGGACGGGATGTGAAATGGTTAGTGTTTCATTGTTATTATGTCGAGATGTAAAATGAGACCCCAACAAATCCTTTTATATTCCAAAAGGATGGTTATTTGGTTGGGTGATGATCTATAGGCGGTGGATTGGTTGGGAAACTACCCAATAGCCCGTAATCTCAACGAATTCCTTACAACTTTTTATTTTTTTCAACTTATGAAAGTATACATTGGCTATAGTGGTGAAGAATGTGTATGTAAATAGGATGTAGTGGTGTAGGAATCATATGTACAGAGGCAGTATTGGTGCAGGACGTGTAAATCTTCAAAAAATGGGTTTTTTAGAAGAGCAACTTAGTGATGGCTTGGCAAAAAATGCAAGTAAGAGGGCCAAGGGCCAGGTATGCATGTGTAGAGAAATTTAGGGTTATAACATTAGTATGACTGAGATATATCCTTGAATATTTATTACCATCACCAAGAATCCATCCACCCATAGTGGTTCTTAAATCTTGCAGTTGTCTTGCATTTAAAACACCTATATAAAGGATGATTGTGTTTTATGCAATGCTCGCAAGAGTGAAGATCAAAGAAATGGTATTCCATGTGGCCAACTCACTGACAATGTTGGCATATTAGAATCTTCTCTTGAAATGGAGCAGGTAAATCTCAAATTTCTTGAAGCAATCCAACACTCTGAAATTGAATCAGTTTGGTGTAATCCAAAATATGAAAGGTGACATCCTTTTTCATATCTGATACTGGTTTTTTTTTTTGTAAATAAAAAAGAGGTAATTCCTATTAATGAGTTGTCATTGGAAAAAATTGATACATGTCACTAGCCTGCCACCTATTCCTCTAAACTAGTGGAAACCGAAACATGTGGTCGCCTATTATGATTTCGGCCAAAAAAGGGATTCTGCCACTTGCCCTACCAATTGGAAACTAGAGAAGGTGGTGGATGGTAGTTCTAACAGAACTGTCTATGTAAGCTAAGCATACTAATAAACTATGAAAATTAGAACTAGGAAAGAAATGAGCAGAGTACCAAACTAGGTTGACAAGAAAAAAATCACCATCATTGTGCCAGTGGAGCTCAGAGAACTATGAAAATTTAGACATTAGCGGGGAAGTGAGAACCATGGAACCTGTCATTTAGAGAGTTCCACTATGAAGGATTCTATTGCTGGGTCGGAGCATAAAGGGTTGCATGCTGGTCAAAAATATCTACTTGGCATGTGTGTTCGAGAAGGCATTGAACAACATGTCAATGCGGCTGTTGATAAGGGTGTCATGATGGAGTTGGTTTTCCATATAACCTATGATGTCAAAAATAAGCTCCAGCTACTCCGGGATGAAGAGGCTGGGTGAATTCTGGTCGCATTCCTCAACTGTGTTCAGTGGTGGAGGCACCACGATGAGGAAGTTCTCCTGACTAGTGAAGGTGGCGCCCTCCATAGCCATCATTGCTCCTGTAACCACCTCACTGATGTTGGGTTGAATGTGCATATTCGGGACCATGTGGAGGAATTCCTTTGGGAATTCATCCTGAACAATGCAAGTGGTGTCATCCATGGCCACCTCTATACCTATAACAACCACATTGGTGCTAGGGCGCAAGTAGTCATCTGAGACCATGTAGAGGAGGGATTCTGGTGGAACCTGGATTGGTTCCTCCAGGAATTCCTCCTCCATGAAGTCCATTGGAGGAGTATGAGGCCACGCAATTCACTGTGTCTAGGAAATTGATAGAGCTCACTCCAAATTATGTAGGCATCTCTGCCTAGATGCATGATTGTACTAGGCAGGACCCCGCCTGGGCTTTCCTCTCTCTCTCGACATGGAATAGCCTACGGGGAAAATAACCAACTGGACCAAGAACAAGAGAATAAATTGTTCCAAAACCCAATTCCTAGGTAGAGAGAGGTGACAGAGCGTTGAGGAAAAGTGTTGAAAGACATGGCTAAGATGGATAGTTAACCGAGGGACGGACATGACCGCTATGCTACCACCCGTACTCAACATCCCCCTCCTTCCATTAATCATCAAGGACTCCATTAATATGATACGAGGGAGATGTCCTCCCTTCCTCTATAAGATTTTATGGTCTCCCTCCATTCAATACTTGGGTGAGGGACGACGGCTGGCCATATTTATGATTGATTTCATGAGAGGGATATGTGGCATCCCTTGGGATACATGGCACCCCATATGGGGAATATCTGATACTATTTATGTGCTTGTTCTGTTTGATTTCTTCCCAAGGTATGATGATTGACTTGGAAAGAGAAAGTTGATATTCATTTGTACTTGAATCTGGAGATGTCTCAATGAGTGGATTCTGCGATGGTTGTTGGTCTGAATCAACATTATCATCTTCGAAAATAGGGTTATGAAAAAATACTAATTCATAATGTTATCGAAGATTCTTTAGCTCAAGTGTGTTATGAAGAAGTTGATTCTGGTTTTGAGGTAATGATTCTTTCTCTTGAGAAACTTGCAAGAACATTACAACCAACTGCAAAGTGATTTTGTCAACAATTATTATATTGTCAATATAAGAGAGGATTAGAATATTCAGTAGCTCTAATAGTTCCTCAATTATATCCATATCTCATAACTCATAGGGTTTCTTGAAACTCTACCTTGAATTTATAATGCAAACAACAAATGGAGGTTGTTGGCTTCTACCAAAAATGCACCCCTTTACAATGAATTAATTCAATCTTAGTTTCAAAAACCATAAGAAAACTTACAAGAAGTTGTTTTTGTTTGTTTTCCACAAGCATGGAATTGTTGGATGATCTTCAGGAAATGAGTATGGGAAACAATTGAGTTGGGCATGAGCCAAAAAAATGGGCTAAAATATGTAATAACACAGTGTGAAAAGATACGCCAATGGTTTTGTTTTCCTGATGACCTTGAGAATGATCAAAAACTTAGGGTGTGCCAAAGGTTTGTTGAATCCAACGAACAAAATTCCAATGGTCTTGTTTTCAAACAATAGAAAGAAATTCCCATGTTCTTTGGAATACCAAACTTCCTTGAGAGAGATGGTGGTCAGTTTGACTTCTACTATGGTTTCTTTGGTCTCTTTGGTTTTTCCAACCATAGGTGTTGTTTCCAACAAGTGGATTATGTTTCCAACACTTGGATTGATCATAAAAACACTTGGCCTTCTTTACAATGTCCTCCAATGTCATCAACTTATCAAATGTGACTATGTCCTAGTAAAACTATCACAATCTACTGAAAAAATACTACATCCTTTCTTTATCATCCTTGGGGTAAGGAACATAACTCAACAAATCCATAAATATTTTGGAATCATCATCCATAGTAAGTTGTCCTGACTTATTCTCATGGAATTCCTTGATTTTGTCATCATAGTGTTTGACAACACAAGTATTCCAACATAGGACGAACACCTTTAGTAACCACTCACATAACTAGATCAAATATCAACACACCGATGTTTTCACGTGGTAAAACCCCTATGGGGAACATCCACAACCCCAGCCAATGTGGCCACTTGGAGCAGTTTATTAATGAAAAATAAAAATATTACAGAGATATTTTATAAGAGAGTTTCTCACAATTGATCATTGACAAATGGCCCTCCATTTTCTGCAAATAGAGATCATTGACCAATCGGGTGTTAAGCCATAGATCAATGGTCATTAAGATCGAGGAGAGTATGAATCATCATATCACTCTATGTCGGGAACATATTGGGACCATTGGATTTCCTAACTACAAATGCATACTAATGCATACTAAAGAAACACACTAAGAAACACACTTTTACCTAACAACACATTAGACCAAGTATATCTTAACTAACTTCTAAGTGTCTAAATATCCTAACATCCCCCTTTAAGAACAACTTGGGATATGATTGAAGGATTTACAATGTTGACACAATAGGAGAAGGAAGAAAGCATTAGAGCCTATCCCCCCTTAATGACAACTTCATGAATTCCTAACATAGATTGAAGTTTGGAAAACTTCACTTTTGTAAGAGACTTTGTGAAAATGTCTGCAACTTGATCCTCTGTAGGGAAAAAGAGCACTTCAATAAATTGATTATGAATGAGTTTTCTTATGAAGGGAATGTGTAGCTCGATGTGCTTGCTTCCCTGATGTTGAACTAGGTCTTTGGCAAGCTTTATGGCACTCTGATTGTCACACCAAAGGCTGGTCGGATGTTGTTGCTCAAATGAAAACTCTAAAAGGATCTGTCGAATACACAAGGCTTCCTGACTTGCATTTACCGCTACTCTATACTCTTCTTCTGCTAAATAAAGTGCAATAGCTTGTTGTTTCTTACAAGCCCAAGTGGCAAGTCCTGAACCAAGGCTAAAAACATAACCTGCAGTAGAATTTTGATCATTAGGGTCATCGGCCCAATATGAATCAGTGAAACCAACTAATAAAGAAGTCCCCCCTGAACTATGATGTATCATGAACTGAAATGTACCACGAACATAGCGAAGTATCCTTTTAGTTGTTTTTCAATGGATTTCATGGGGTGTTTGCATATACCGAGAAACAATACCAACATCAAAGGAAATATCAGGATGAGTATGAGTCAAGATTAAGAGGCTACCAACTAACTGATGGTACAGGGTGGCATCAACTTTAGGAGAAGTACATGTGGCAGTAAGCTTGACTCCAGACTGGAAGGGAGAAGGGGATGGTTTACAATCATCTATGTGAAAGCGACGAAGAAGGTCAAAAGCATACTTAGACTGGGAAAGAATAATTCCTTCATTGGTTTGAAAAACTTGGAGGCTAAGGAAATAGTGAAAAAAACCTAAGTCTGTCATTTCAAATTTCTTCTTAAGGATGGTTTTCACATGGTTTAAAAGTTTTGAGTCACTACCAGTAAGGATAAGGTCATCAACATAAAGGAAAAGTATTATGAGATGGATTCCTACTTTCTTGGTATATACATTAGGATCAGAATGGCATCTAGAGAATCCAGTGTCAATAATAAAGTTGACCATTTTGGCATACCAAGCTCGAGGAGATTTCTTAAGACCATAAAGAGATTTCTTAAGGAGACAAACAAGGCTAGAGTCATTCTCGACATAGCCAGGAGGTTGTTCCATGTATATTTCTTCTTTCAAATCAACATGCAAGAAGGAAGATTTAACATCTAACTGATGGACCTCCCATTTATGTGAGGCAGCAAGGGAAAGAACAAGGTGGATTTAATTCATTTGGGCTATAGGGGAAAAGGTTTCATTATAGTCAATTCCTTCAACTTGGGAAATCCTTTGGCAACTAACCGAGCCTTGTGCCTTTCAAAAATTCCATATGATGCATACTTAGTTTTGTAGACCCATTTACATATGACAAGTTTTCTTCGTTTTGGAAGAGGTCCAAGATCCCAAGTATCATTTTCCATTAAATAACGATACTCTTCATTCATTGTTGTATCCCAATCTAGATGACCTGAATCTTATGCAAATGTCTCTGGATCATGAGTCTTTGAAACTTGAGCTGAAAGAGAAGAGGCTCGCTGGAACTGTGAACATGTTCGATGTTGATCTGAAGGATCATCGACAAGACCACTAGCTACTTCTCGTGTTGAACAAACCCATCTAGGAAGTGGTGGAAATGGTGTTGGTTCAGGTTCAAAGGACTCGTCTAGAGGAAGGTGAGCAGGCGGAGGTGGATTTTCATCCCCACTATCATCATCTAAAGAAGAAACTAGAATAGGAACATAATAAGGAACAAACGCCAAAGATGGCTCGCAGGCCGAAGAAGGCACAACCACCAAATTAGGCTTCCATGCCAAGAGATTTTCATCAACTTTAACATCTCTTATAAGAATAATTTCATGACAATGTGGTTGAATAATTCTATAACCTTTGACATCTTCAGAATAACTAACAAATATGCATGTCTCACTTTTAGGCTGCATTAAATGAATTAAATGTGAGCCCATGCTATACTGCCAAATACACGGAAGTGACTTAGATATGGTTTAATTTTAGTCCAAGCTTCTTTTGGTGTTATATTTTTAAGACCCTTTGTGGGAGTGTGATTGACTATGTAATTTGCACATTTGATTGCTTCCTCCCAATACTTTAGAATTAATCCCTTAGATTGGATCATACAATTATCCATTTCTTTTAATGTGCGGTTCTTTCTCTCAGAAACGCCATTTTGTTGTGGTGTATATGGAATAGTGTGTTGCATTTGGATGCCCTGTGTAGTGCAGTAACTTCTAAAATTATTGTTCACATATTCACCTCCATTATCTGTTCTTACATTTTGAATTTGATGTCCATATTGCTTTTCTACAAGGGCCTTGTAGGCCAAAAAAAATTCAAAAACTTTGCTCTTAAGTTTTAAGAAGTAAACCCAAGTACATATGGAAAAATCATCAATGAAAGTTAAGAAATACTTGCACCCAAAAAAAGAAGGAGAATAAAATGGACCACACAAATCACTGTGAACACGCTGCAAAGGGCCTGAAGCATGCCAAGAGGCACATTTTTGAAAACTATCCCGATGATGTTTTTCGAGAACACAACCAACAAAAAAACCATCTCTGCATGAAACAAGAGAAATACTAGTCACCATCTGTTGATTACATAGTTGTTGCAATGAGCGATAGTTTAGATGACCAAACTGCTCATGCCAAATTTTGCTCAAGTTATTGCTATGAGCAACAAAAACTGATGAAAAAGATGATGACCCAAAGTTTTCAAACTTGTACAACCTCGCAATATCATCAACAATTCCAATTGCAAGAACATGCTTATGATCTTTTAGATCCTTGATTACAACTTGGTGAGGTGAAAACTCTAAGGTTTTACCTTCTCCTGAATGAGTGATTTGATATACTGATAGAAGGTTACAAAAAATACTTGGAACCCATAATACATCATTGAAATGACCATTATCTACTTTAATTGTTCGAGATCCTATAGAACTAAGAGATCTATCATCACCAACAAATATTTTCTTGGTGTTACATTCATTTAAAGTAGAAAATATGGCTTTATCCTTAGCCATATGATAAGATGCCCTTGAATCAATAAGCCACTCGTCAGAAGAAGAAGTAGAATTTGTTTTGAAGGAGAAACCAGAAGTGGAAAGTTCATGTCCATGAGAAGAAGAAGAAGACGAAGAAGGAGAATCAATATTGATGTTGTGCTTCTTCATCGCTGCTTCTAAGGACGTCATCTTCTTGAAACATTTAGACTCATCATGACCATATTTATCACAAAATTTGCAATGTCTGTCAGTCTTCTTATTTTTATATTTTTCTCCTTTGTCACCATTAGGAGATGAAGTTGTCTGAGCGGGTTTGGGACCCTTATGTTGCTTGTTGTTGTAGCGAGGATGTTTCTTCTTGGGATACTTGGGTTTATATTTCTATTGGGAAACTAAGACTTTGTTGGAGGCACCTGCAATGTTGATCACTCCAAGTTATACAAGCTTATCTTCCTCTCTAATCAAAGCAACACAAAAGGAGTCAAGAGTGGTATTTTGATAGGATTTCCCTAGAGTCTCTCTCATGGCATAAAAGGTAGATACAAACACATAATATGCACTGCCTAGCTTATAAAGAATAAGATAGATGCAACGCTCTTCCTCCATTTTTATCTTACATTCATCACATAAAATTCTGATTGTTTTAAACTTAGATAGATAGTCTCCAAGGAAATAAAAATCACTTGGACTCAAGCTTAGTACTTGATTTTCTAACTGCTGTGCTCAGATAATATTGAGTTTACCAAACATAGATTCAATATTTTCCCAAGCTTCTTCAGGGTCATAAATTTCATGAAGGTGTAACCTTGAATCATGAGAGATGGACATTCTGATTAGTCCATGTGCTTCGTCACTCCTATTATCCCATTTGGATTTCTTAACATCATCAATGTGTTCTTGTTTCTTTCCCAAGGTAATCTGATACAAGCCTTTACTTCTTAATAAATCTTCCATATGAGATTTCCATTGGAAGTAGTTGGTGATGGTAAACAAACATTACTTGTAGAATCCATATTAAATATGTAGATAATATGGATTTAAAAACTGAAATTGATGATCTGGATGGAAAGAGATCGAAAAGTTATGTGGTTTTAAAAAAAAAAGCACTGAAAATAGACTTTGGATGTGAGAGTTATGCCCTTTTAAAAAAAAAGGCATAAACGGTAACCAAATGACGATGTGATAGTGTAAGTTGCTTTATGAAGTTACCCACTTTTATAAAGAGAAGTGGGGATCACTTTTACAATGAAATTAATTTATAACATAAAATCTTCATGCAAGATAAATAACTCTAAAAAAAATATTAAAGCTACTTATAGTGATTCACTTTTATACTTGAAGTGAAATACACTATACAATTTTAGCATGAACTTTTTCAAAAAAGGTAACAAAAGAGAGACTTGAAGTCAAGACCTCTTACTTAATAAGGAAAATTTTAACCAAATGGTATAGAAAAACATATTGTAATGTTCAGAAGGAGGATTGGGGGTGTTATTTATGTTGTTGTTGTTATTGAAGATGACCTTGGAGAGCATGCTAAAAAAAAACTCTTTTCACACAAGAAAACATTTTCTCTTCTCGATGACAACAAGGGCTAGATCTCGGTTAGATTACCTGGAAGATGCAACTTTTCCTATTTGTTTCTAATTTTCCAATATCGTACAGGGTGCAGGGAAAAGATAATACACAGATCTAAATGAGTAGCAACTTGGAAATAAATAATAAAAAACCGAAATAAAACCAAAATACTACTTTGCAAAAATTTAAAAAATGTGTATTCAAGCTTTATACCTCCAGATCTGACTGTAATGGTCGTATATTGGGAAAACATAAACCTTTTCGAGTTAAATGAAAAGTGTTCCTGAATGAAGTGAGTGCTCTCGACACAATGGACCAGTCATATTATACCAAGAATGTACATAAATGATAGAAAATGGAGATGAGGCAACTCAGTTTCACAATCGCGATCTACAATCAGAGCGGGTCTTCAAACAGGCTCTGATACCATGTTCGACAACACATGTATTCCAATAGAGGATGAACACCTTCAATAACCACTCACATAACCATATCAAAGATCAACACACTGATGTTTTCATGTGGTAAAATCCCTATGAGGAAACATCCATGACCCCATCCAACGCGGCCACTTGGAGCAATTCATTAATGAAAAAGAAAAAGATTACATAGAGATTTTACAAGAGAGTTTCTCACAATCGATCATCGGAAAATAACCCTCCATGTTATTTAAATAGAGATCATGGACCAATCTAGTGTTAATCCACGGATCAATGGCCATTAAGATCGAGGAGAGTATGAACCGTCAGATCACTCTATGTCGGGAACATATCGTGACCGTCGGATTTCCTAACTACAAATGCATACTAATGCAGACTAAAGAAACACACTTTTACCTAACAACACATTAGACCAAGTATATCTTAACTAACTCCTAAGTGTCTAAATATCCTAACACATAGTACTTCTCTGATAGGTATTCCTTTCCGAAGTACTTCTCAAACTAATTCCAGTTCAATTTTCTCTCCTTCGATCCTTTGATCCCCTCGAGATATTCCCACCATATGGAAGCTCCTCGATTCAGGTTGAATATGGAAATCCTTTCTTTGGTGTTTTAAGAATAATTATGTACTCGAAAGAACTTCTTCAAACCCAACAACTAAGCCTTGGCTTGTTGTCCCTTCTTAATTTCTCCATCAAAGGTAGGTGGTTTATCCTTCTTGAATTCTTTAGTTAGAGAACTATGTGAGTGTATATTCTTTTTCCTTAGTATACTAGATCCAGGGTCACTGCTAGATAGATCCTCAGAAGAAATCTTTGTGTTGGATGACTCCATGGAAATACTTCCACCAAATTGTTTTTTCTTAACGTTTTGATGCCTTTTCTTGGAATAACTCTTTCCCACATTGCTATGGGAAAATACATGTTTTTGGGCATCTGAAGGGGTTTTCAACCTCTTTGATTGTTTCAAATATACATTATTGGGGCCTTGATACAGATGATTTTGGATTTAAGACAAGCTCTACAATAGCACCACATTTAATTCTAGATGTTCATCCTAAGCCCTCGTAATCCTTTCATTATATTCCTTCGGGATTTTGATAGTGGCTACCAAATATGGAGGGGTTTCTTTGTCCCTCCAACCATCAAATTCCTCATCTATGAAGTGTGATGTGTCTTCCATGTTATTTTTCACCATTCACTTCCACTTCCCTATGTGCTGAAGTAGAAAAACATTGTTAGCCATTACATACATCAACAAGATATCATGCATTCTTGGAAAAGTAAAATCTTTCTTAACAACTTCAAGTAGCCTTGGTGACCCATTCAAGATGATAATTTGAAATCTTCTCTAATACCACTCTGTAACACACCCAACCCCATAACCTTTACTTAGATTAATGGTAGCTAAATTTCCTCTTTCTCAACTCAATTATTTTCCATCGACTACAACTATGCTTAAAACCAAGATATCAAGTTTTTTGGACTTCCATTTGATAATTACACCTATTTTCACATGGAAATCACATGGTTATCATTCATTTAGTCCATTTGATGTGGCACTAAATTAAAATATTTCATGACACATTCCATCTATCCCATCGGGCCCTCCAGGTCAACAACCACGATCACTTGGGCCTATTTGGGCCTATCTTCGTGATCATCATGGTTTTCCTCCTTTGGAGTAGTGAGTTAGCCTAACCATCAAGTTCTGACAATGATCACTCTAATGTTCTACCTCCAGATCTAATGACTCGCAGACCCTAATATATAATGGCTCTGATCGCTTCGGTACCTGTAAATTGTGTGGTGATTAATGTATACCCATCAATCTCTTCTAGGTTGAGCCAATGTGACCTACAATTAATATACAAATGATATTTCATCTCATGTACTTGTTGATCAAGGGTTGCCCCTTTATCCTAGGCCCCTCTTCGTTGTTGGATCATCCTCCTATCCTCACTCCGAGCCTCTACCTTCCATCTTTCGATGAATGATTGGGATCCATAGGCCTATAGTTATGACAACCATGGATTAAAGAGAAGACTTAATATCCTGTATGCCCAACGGGGACACCCTCATCCCTTAGACCAATCAACATGTCACCCCTCATAACAGGCTAACTACCATGCTAGAATCCTCATCAGCATGAAGTCACTCTGCCTTTTTCCCTCACTTAAGTGGGACCCATTATGATTTGTGGTGAATATTTAATCTCTCGCTTGCACTGATCGATGGTTCTCATTCTTTCTCAATCATTTTTCGTCATCACTCCTTCGTCATTGTTAGAGATCCTTGCTTGAACACTTGGTCAATTTAACAACTACGCTTCCCAATGAATGGTTTTGATATTCCCATCGCATCAAATTAATGACTTTCGATGGCGCTAGTA
The DNA here is from genome assembly GCA_000966675.3 of Picea glauca. Classification (NCBI taxonomy): domain Eukaryota; kingdom Viridiplantae; phylum Streptophyta; class Pinopsida; order Pinales; family Pinaceae; genus Picea; species Picea glauca. The sequence goes on from JZKD02S1155646.1 coordinate 12,540, forward strand.
TTTCATTTTCATCGGATCCTCTCTCTCCCTACTTCACATCTCAAAAATTTTGACAAAATCATACATCAACATATGGCTAATATCCAGTCGCAATACCGAATCTACACTAGAGATTTCCCTGTCTCAAACACATGGTTTTCTACTGGATAATAGTCCAAATTTGGGACTTAGCCAGTTTCATGTGTTCTTCAAGGGTTCTACCATGTCTTCAAGAGTTTGGGAACTACTCTAAGGCCAATTAAGGTTCTCTTTCTT
>JZKD02S1155657.1:0-12794 GCA_000966675.3 Picea glauca
AGGGATTTTAATCCCACCACTCGATATTAATCCCATCAACACTCCCACTGAAGGTGAAATACTCCTCGATATGTTGATAAGAGGTTTTGTCTCAAGTTTTATTGAAGGAGGCTCTTGAGATTACCAAGGCTTTGGCTTCATCAGGGAAAACATAAAAGTGAATTAATGAGTAGTCCCCCCTCCTCTAATACAAAATCTACAATTGGAAGCATAGGACCGGGACAACCAAGAAACCGATAAAAAAAGAGGAAATGCATCAAGTGAAAAGATGAGGTAATTAACATGCTATTATGGGATAGTGTAAGGTTAAAAAAAAGTATGGGTTTTGAAAAATTGTCACTAGTTGGAAGGTTCCCTAGTCACATAATGGGAGTGGCCTCCCTAAAAAATTGGATGGAAGAGAGTTTATGTGCACGCTTGGTCTACATACCACGAAGCATGGTTTTGGTAAAATGATGGATTTCTTGGTCCTTTGGGACTTTGGAATATGTAGATAAAATACTTCAAAGATTTTGGAAATGGGATCGTTAGGCCTTATTCCAAAACAAAATGGCATTTGGATTTTAATGCGTGTTTGGATCATATTGATTATACTCCTATTTGGATTAGACTTCTAGGTTTGTCATTGATGCTCTGGTCTAAGGATGTCTTCAAATAAATTGGCAACACATTGGGACTTTACTTCAAAGATGATAAATCCTATTGAGAATATGGGTATATGGGGTTGGTGAGGATACTAGTGGGCCTTGACCTATCCAAAGGCCTAGAAAATTCCATCATTATCAAAAACGAACCTGCATTAATCTTTCATTGGGACTTAGATTATGAAGAAGTACCATTCAAATGCAGGAGGTGCCATGAGTATGGCCACCTGGTCAAGGATTGTGCTCTTTTCTTTTCTAGAAAAAAATGGGTTTGAGAACCTTCTCTGTTGGTCAAAGAATCAACTCCCATGGCATTATAAAAAGCTCCTTGGCATCCTTTCATGCCTCCTTGGAGGGTGACCCTTTAGCAATGGATTATCTAGCAAAAAGGCTAGTCATGAAAGATTGGGCATATCCCAAGAATATGACCACTTAGCCTTAAAAGGAGAGATTGTTTCCTTTGGGTAAGACTCTCTCTCCCCACCATTATCTAATAGACTCCTCTAGTCTTTTACAATTTGTCTTATGGAAATTTAATGTAGAGGATGAGACTAGAATTGTCCATGAACATTTTCTCTCTAGTCCATCAGGGTTATCAAAGTCTCGACTTTCTTCACGTATCCCTCTAGATGGGCTAGGAGAATCCCCAAATGATATTATGAAACCCTCGAAACTTATTCCCCCACCCACAATAGAACTTTCTGGTAAGGAGCTCAATGAAGACTCTACATCCTCTAAGGGCACAAAATATAACTTGAGACCATGCAATAAGGATTTTGCAACTTGTGATAGATATTATAAAGGTGGCCTAGGACACCTAGAAGAAAAAAATCATAAAAGAGGATAGAAAGGAAGAGAATATTATTTATCCACAACCCATAATCAAGAAAATTCAGAGGTAAAATGTGGTAGACAAAAATATTTACTTGATCCCTTAAAGCATATGCCCCAAAGGCAGATTCAAAATGATATTCCTCTCCCTTAACTATAGAGGTTCAATCAATCCCTCCAAGAAATTTTCCCTTAGAAGGTTAATTAGTACTCACAATCCAACTACCATTCTCTTGGAAGTGATCATGATAGATGGGGAAAAAATTGTCCAAGACCTCTCTAAGATAATTAAAGGATGAGATTTCGTATTTGTGGATGCTCTAGGTCATTCAAGAGGGCTTGTTATAGGGTGGAAGGATTTTTTTTTCACCCTCTCTAATTTGTGGGATTTTGATTCAAGATTGGCTATCTCCCTTGTTTCTATTAATCATGGAAAAGTATTCAACTATTTGAATATCTATGGGCCATATGCAAAACATTATTATTATTGGGAATGTCTTTTTTCAAAGTCATATATTCAACAAGGGATGGTAATTCTAGGAGGAGATTTGAATTTTACACTTGGTGTCTCTAAGATATCGAGGTTGGTAGCACAACTAGATACTCTCTTATAATTTTTTATCAGAATGTTGGAGCATCTTGTCCTTCTTGACATTGATCCTGCCAAGCTTACTTCCCATCTAGACTAACAAAAGGATTGGGGAAGCTTGAATAGAAAAATGGCTCAATAAATTCTTGGTATCGAAATATCTTTTGGATGCTTCACTCATAATTAGGAAATGGGTATCAACATGAGTGGACTCTGACCACAACCCAATCTCGCTAGAAGTGGCCCTTACTATAGGGAACCCCCCTATCCCATTCAAATTGAACCCATAATGGATCAAGGACAAAGACTTCGTCCAACTTCTCAATAATGCATGCCCCCACTTCAACAATTCACTTTAGGAATCCATAACCATTCAATTCCACTTGAATCTACATAAGGATAAAAAATTAGTGATCCAATGGTATAAAGAGAAATGGGAAAACACGAAAGGTTGATATGGTGTAGTGTATCTAAGGGGGTAATATGGGGTACCTAGGAAGGTACCCAATGGGAATAATAATGTGGTTATTTATTGTTATGTATGGAGACCATTTCTAGTAAATAAGTCCCTTGTAATAGTGTGAACACAATAAATGTGAGAAAGCTTAATATGGGGTACTTCCCTAGGTACCCCATATACCCCCCTAGATACACTACATATGGGGATTGGAAGAATCCATTTCCTCCATACTCTCTTTAGAAGAATTAAATTTCCTTTTAGATGCTCATAAGCTTTGTTAGTTGGAAAAGAAGATATGAAAGCTACTAATGGATAAACAAAAGGAATGGTGCCTAAAAAGTAGGGTGATATGGATAGAAACTAGAGATGAAAAAACAATTTTTTTAGTGCTATGCAAACTATAAGAAAAATACCAACACAATCAGGAAAAATGATCGAGGGGATAGGTCTTGTGTAACACACCTAGCCTTAAGCTAGGTCACTCCACGACTGAAACAACCAAATCAAAAAAAATTCTGATACCAATTCTAGATGTATAAATAACACACAACGTGACATTCCCCTGTGGAACCCTTCCTTCTCTTGTGGAAACTAAGCTCCCAAATGTTTGTTCGTGTCCATCCGCAGTTGGCAATAAATTTTATTTATTATATTCAATTTACATTATTTACATATTGCATTGATTGGACCTTGACCATACATCATATTTACAATACAAATAGCTAGTTTGGGGATTGAAAACAAGGATGTTACATTCCCCTCCCCCTACAAACTTCACTTTCCTTAGTGCACATCACCATAAAATTTACACATTAACATATATAAAATGTTTCCATAAACTTTGATAATTCCACAACTTAATGAATCACGTAGAAATTCCAACCAAAAACTCTCTTTTCCCCTCAACCTACACATCCCAATGGATGGGATCTGACATCGGTCAAGTAAGAGTCTCATAGTTGTGGCTCCAAGAACTTTACCTATCAAAATGGAGTCTTCATTCGCTTATGTACAAATGTAGATTCAATTTTCTTCAAAATTTGCAAAAAAATGTTGGTATGCTTCCCACATGGCCTCCTCATGCTCCCATGTATCATTTTCAGGACCGTAGCAGGTCCATTGAACCTTTACCAAGACGATGACTTTGTTATTGAGAATTTTGACTTTCCAGTCTAGTATGCGCACTGGTTCCACCTAAAAGTACCCTTCGCGTTCCACCTGGATTACAGTCCAATCAATCACATGGTTAGGATCAAGTACATACTTTTTTAATAAAGATACATGCAACACATTATGAATTATCATGGATGCAGGTAATGCTATCATGTATGCAACTGGTCCTATCCTTTCTAGAACTTCAAATGACCCATAATATCTCGTTGCCAACTTTGGAAAACTTCCCAATTTCAACGAGCTCCTCTTGGCTTTAACTTTTAAAAACACATGCTCTCCCACTTTGAATTCTCTATGTGTTATTCTTTTATCGGCATAGCTCCTCTTCTTGTTTTGTGCAACTTTCAAATTTTTCTTGATCTTTACCATCTGCTCTTTCATTTCCCTCAACAATTATGCCCCAATAATAGCTCTATCTTTTGTGTTATCCCAACTCACCGGTGTGTTGTATTTTCTTCCATACAATGCTTCAAATGGGCTCATCTTCAATGATTCATGATACCCATTATTGTAAGTTGATCTGTAAATTGTCGTGGATATTCCACTTGAATACTTCGTCACAACAGATCTAATAAAACACTGAAAATCTTTACTTTCACGGTTATTTTTCCTTCAGATCTCATAATACTTAGTTACTGATTTTTTTGCTTATGCATGAAATAAATAAAATGAAGAAAATAGAGAAACAATAAAATAAAATCACACCATCCACAAATAAGCATAAGATATGACTTGGGAAACCTAATACATGAGAAAACCTAGCTAGAAGGTGCACTTGCTCTGCTCTCTTTTCTCCAAAATAGAAATGATGCAAGTACAAAGAAAGAGGCACTCTCTCTGGAGTTTCCTTTGACCTATGGCCTGTATGGATGCTACAAAATATCTCATCCTCTGTTATGCTCACAAAATGCCACTCTCAGATGTTTTTCTCAGCTATGGAAGAAGGTACAATACAAATGAATGGAACCCCTTCTTCTCTTAGTGGCCCAATATTTAACATAGCCCAATAGCCATCTAGGGAAGGTTTTTGACTTCCTTAACCCTCAATTGTGATAGGGTTTTGGACCTTCTAGAATCTTCTTGAAATTACATACATGGCTAGCCCCATATACATGTGTAACATGGGATAACATGGCATCTCTCATACCATGGTGGTCAACACGGTAGGTCAACTTGCGGTAGGCATAACTTTTTCATACGAGCTCTCATTGACACAGTTTTTGCACTATTGGAAAGATCTCGATGTGTAGAATAGCGTAATGGGGTGCAAGCTATGTTGGGAAAGTTTTCACCCCCTAAAATGTCATTTTATCCCTAAAAATGGACCTATAAGTTTATTCCTCCAATTTTTTTCACTATGAAATGATCGAGATAAATGACAAACAATATAATGATCCAATTTGGATCATATTGTTGGGTATGTGTTATAATATTTGTGCAACTAGCCCTAGTGTTTTCTATGTTGCGTCGGGCGCACATAGCGCCCCCCCTTTGGGGGTTTCAGGGGGGCGATATCCCCCTTGCATGGGGGTTCGGGGGTAGCGCCCTCGAATTTTTTTTTTCCACAGGAAACATGTCACATTTTTTACTCGTTTTTCATGTTGCCTCAATTTTCGTGTCCATTGTTGGGCGGTTTTTTTGNAGGGATTTTAATCCCACCACTCGATATTAATCCCATCAACACTCCCACTGAAGGTGAAATACTCCTCGATATGTTGATAAGAGGTTTTGTCTCAAGTTTTATTGAAGGAGGCTCTTGAGATTACCAAGGCTTTGGCTTCATCAGGGAAAACATAAAAGTGAATTAATGAGTAGTCCCCCCTCCTCTAATACAAAATCTACAATTGGAAGCATAGGACCGGGACAACCAAGAAACCGATAAAAAAAGAGGAAATGCATCAAGTGAAAAGATGAGGTAATTAACATGCTATTATGGGATAGTGTAAGGTTAAAAAAAAGTATGGGTTTTGAAAAATTGTCACTAGTTGGAAGGTTCCCTAGTCACATAATGGGAGTGGCCTCCCTAAAAAATTGGATGGAAGAGAGTTTATGTGCACGCTTGGTCTACATACCACGAAGCATGGTTTTGGTAAAATGATGGATTTCTTGGTCCTTTGGGACTTTGGAATATGTAGATAAAATACTTCAAAGATTTTGGAAATGGGATCGTTAGGCCTTATTCCAAAACAAAATGGCATTTGGATTTTAATGCGTGTTTGGATCATATTGATTATACTCCTATTTGGATTAGACTTCTAGGTTTGTCATTGATGCTCTGGTCTAAGGATGTCTTCAAATAAATTGGCAACACATTGGGACTTTACTTCAAAGATGATAAATCCTATTGAGAATATGGGTATATGGGGTTGGTGAGGATACTAGTGGGCCTTGACCTATCCAAAGGCCTAGAAAATTCCATCATTATCAAAAACGAACCTGCATTAATCTTTCATTGGGACTTAGATTATGAAGAAGTACCATTCAAATGCAGGAGGTGCCATGAGTATGGCCACCTGGTCAAGGATTGTGCTCTTTTCTTTTCTAGAAAAAAATGGGTTTGAGAACCTTCTCTGTTGGTCAAAGAATCAACTCCCATGGCATTATAAAAAGCTCCTTGGCATCCTTTCATGCCTCCTTGGAGGGTGACCCTTTAGCAATGGATTATCTAGCAAAAAGGCTAGTCATGAAAGATTGGGCATATCCCAAGAATATGACCACTTAGCCTTAAAAGGAGAGATTGTTTCCTTTGGGTAAGACTCTCTCTCCCCACCATTATCTAATAGACTCCTCTAGTCTTTTACAATTTGTCTTATGGAAATTTAATGTAGAGGATGAGACTAGAATTGTCCATGAACATTTTCTCTCTAGTCCATCAGGGTTATCAAAGTCTCGACTTTCTTCACGTATCCCTCTAGATGGGCTAGGAGAATCCCCAAATGATATTATGAAACCCTCGAAACTTATTCCCCCACCCACAATAGAACTTTCTGGTAAGGAGCTCAATGAAGACTCTACATCCTCTAAGGGCACAAAATATAACTTGAGACCATGCAATAAGGATTTTGCAACTTGTGATAGATATTATAAAGGTGGCCTAGGACACCTAGAAGAAAAAAATCATAAAAGAGGATAGAAAGGAAGAGAATATTATTTATCCACAACCCATAATCAAGAAAATTCAGAGGTAAAATGTGGTAGACAAAAATATTTACTTGATCCCTTAAAGCATATGCCCCAAAGGCAGATTCAAAATGATATTCCTCTCCCTTAACTATAGAGGTTCAATCAATCCCTCCAAGAAATTTTCCCTTAGAAGGTTAATTAGTACTCACAATCCAACTACCATTCTCTTGGAAGTGATCATGATAGATGGGGAAAAAATTGTCCAAGACCTCTCTAAGATAATTAAAGGATGAGATTTCGTATTTGTGGATGCTCTAGGTCATTCAAGAGGGCTTGTTATAGGGTGGAAGGATTTTTTTTTCACCCTCTCTAATTTGTGGGATTTTGATTCAAGATTGGCTATCTCCCTTGTTTCTATTAATCATGGAAAAGTATTCAACTATTTGAATATCTATGGGCCATATGCAAAACATTATTATTATTGGGAATGTCTTTTTTCAAAGTCATATATTCAACAAGGGATGGTAATTCTAGGAGGAGATTTGAATTTTACACTTGGTGTCTCTAAGATATCGAGGTTGGTAGCACAACTAGATACTCTCTTATAATTTTTTATCAGAATGTTGGAGCATCTTGTCCTTCTTGACATTGATCCTGCCAAGCTTACTTCCCATCTAGACTAACAAAAGGATTGGGGAAGCTTGAATAGAAAAATGGCTCAATAAATTCTTGGTATCGAAATATCTTTTGGATGCTTCACTCATAATTAGGAAATGGGTATCAACATGAGTGGACTCTGACCACAACCCAATCTCGCTAGAAGTGGCCCTTACTATAGGGAACCCCCCTATCCCATTCAAATTGAACCCATAATGGATCAAGGACAAAGACTTCGTCCAACTTCTCAATAATGCATGCCCCCACTTCAACAATTCACTTTAGGAATCCATAACCATTCAATTCCACTTGAATCTACATAAGGATAAAAAATTAGTGATCCAATGGTATAAAGAGAAATGGGAAAACACGAAAGGTTGATATGGTGTAGTGTATCTAAGGGGGTAATATGGGGTACCTAGGAAGGTACCCAATGGGAATAATAATGTGGTTATTTATTGTTATGTATGGAGACCATTTCTAGTAAATAAGTCCCTTGTAATAGTGTGAACACAATAAATGTGAGAAAGCTTAATATGGGGTACTTCCCTAGGTACCCCATATACCCCCCTAGATACACTACATATGGGGATTGGAAGAATCCATTTCCTCCATACTCTCTTTAGAAGAATTAAATTTCCTTTTAGATGCTCATAAGCTTTGTTAGTTGGAAAAGAAGATATGAAAGCTACTAATGGATAAACAAAAGGAATGGTGCCTAAAAAGTAGGGTGATATGGATAGAAACTAGAGATGAAAAAACAATTTTTTTAGTGCTATGCAAACTATAAGAAAAATACCAACACAATCAGGAAAAATGATCGAGGGGATAGGTCTTGTGTAACACACCTAGCCTTAAGCTAGGTCACTCCACGACTGAAACAACCAAATCAAAAAAAATTCTGATACCAATTCTAGATGTATAAATAACACACAACGTGACATTCCCCTGTGGAACCCTTCCTTCTCTTGTGGAAACTAAGCTCCCAAATGTTTGTTCGTGTCCATCCGCAGTTGGCAATAAATTTTATTTATTATATTCAATTTACATTATTTACATATTGCATTGATTGGACCTTGACCATACATCATATTTACAATACAAATAGCTAGTTTGGGGATTGAAAACAAGGATGTTACATTCCCCTCCCCCTACAAACTTCACTTTCCTTAGTGCACATCACCATAAAATTTACACATTAACATATATAAAATGTTTCCATAAACTTTGATAATTCCACAACTTAATGAATCACGTAGAAATTCCAACCAAAAACTCTCTTTTCCCCTCAACCTACACATCCCAATGGATGGGATCTGACATCGGTCAAGTAAGAGTCTCATAGTTGTGGCTCCAAGAACTTTACCTATCAAAATGGAGTCTTCATTCGCTTATGTACAAATGTAGATTCAATTTTCTTCAAAATTTGCAAAAAAATGTTGGTATGCTTCCCACATGGCCTCCTCATGCTCCCATGTATCATTTTCAGGACCGTAGCAGGTCCATTGAACCTTTACCAAGACGATGACTTTGTTATTGAGAATTTTGACTTTCCAGTCTAGTATGCGCACTGGTTCCACCTAAAAGTACCCTTCGCGTTCCACCTGGATTACAGTCCAATCAATCACATGGTTAGGATCAAGTACATACTTTTTTAATAAAGATACATGCAACACATTATGAATTATCATGGATGCAGGTAATGCTATCATGTATGCAACTGGTCCTATCCTTTCTAGAACTTCAAATGACCCATAATATCTCGTTGCCAACTTTGGAAAACTTCCCAATTTCAACGAGCTCCTCTTGGCTTTAACTTTTAAAAACACATGCTCTCCCACTTTGAATTCTCTATGTGTTATTCTTTTATCGGCATAGCTCCTCTTCTTGTTTTGTGCAACTTTCAAATTTTTCTTGATCTTTACCATCTGCTCTTTCATTTCCCTCAACAATTATGCCCCAATAATAGCTCTATCTTTTGTGTTATCCCAACTCACCGGTGTGTTGTATTTTCTTCCATACAATGCTTCAAATGGGCTCATCTTCAATGATTCATGATACCCATTATTGTAAGTTGATCTGTAAATTGTCGTGGATATTCCACTTGAATACTTCGTCACAACAGATCTAATAAAACACTGAAAATCTTTACTTTCACGGTTATTTTTCCTTCAGATCTCATAATACTTAGTTACTGATTTTTTTGCTTATGCATGAAATAAATAAAATGAAGAAAATAGAGAAACAATAAAATAAAATCACACCATCCACAAATAAGCATAAGATATGACTTGGGAAACCTAATACATGAGAAAACCTAGCTAGAAGGTGCACTTGCTCTGCTCTCTTTTCTCCAAAATAGAAATGATGCAAGTACAAAGAAAGAGGCACTCTCTCTGGAGTTTCCTTTGACCTATGGCCTGTATGGATGCTACAAAATATCTCATCCTCTGTTATGCTCACAAAATGCCACTCTCAGATGTTTTTCTCAGCTATGGAAGAAGGTACAATACAAATGAATGGAACCCCTTCTTCTCTTAGTGGCCCAATATTTAACATAGCCCAATAGCCATCTAGGGAAGGTTTTTGACTTCCTTAACCCTCAATTGTGATAGGGTTTTGGACCTTCTAGAATCTTCTTGAAATTACATACATGGCTAGCCCCATATACATGTGTAACAGGGGATAACGTGGCATCTCTCATACCATGGTGGTCAACATGGTAGGTCAACTTGCGGTAGGCATAACTTTTTCATACAAGCTCTCATTGACATAGTTTTTGCACTGTTGGAAAGATCTCGATGTGTAGAATAGCGTAATGGGGTGCAAGCTATGCTGGGAAAGTTTTCACCCCCTAAAATGTCATTTTATCCCTAAAAATGGACCTATAAGTTTATTCCTCCAATTTTTTTCACTATGAAAGGATCGAGATAAATGACAAACAATATAATGATCCAATTTGGATCATACTGTTGGGTATGTGTTATATTATTTGTGCAACTAGCCCTAGTGTTTTCTATGTTGCATCGGGTGCACATAGCGCCCCCCCTTTGGGGGTTTCAGGGGGGCGATATCCCCCTTGCATGGGGGTTCGGGGGTAGCGCCCTCGAATTTTTTTTTTTCCACAGGAAACATGTCACATTTTTTACTCGTTTTTCATGTTGCCTCAATTTTCGTGTCCATTGTTGGGCGGTTTTTTTGACACATGGTTTTTTTTCGATGGTTTTCTATTTCTAGTTAAGGAATTAGGGTTGTTGACTAATCCAGGTCAATGGGTTATGGTTTTGGATGCCGCTGGCTCCTATATGTATATTGTATTGCAAACAATGTATGATGAATTAATGAATATATAATACGCTGGTTTTCCCGGTTTGGGTTTCCAGGGGAAAAATCTTTGTGTAATGTTTGTATTTGTAATTGTATTGTTTATGTTCTTTTATTGAAAATATGTTTGCAGTATAATATTGTACAAGGTTAAAATCTACATTTGGTATCATAGAAATTATTGGCTTTAGGGGGACACCTTTTTGGTCAGGGGTTTGGCTTAAGACTGTGATAAGCCTTGTTATAGTGGGATATATGTGGTATTGATTATTTAGGTGAAGAGAAATGGCGAGCAATTCAAAAATGGAGATTGAGAAGTTTAATGGGAAAATTTTTAAGTTGTGGAAGCTCAAGATGGAAGATGTGTTGGTGGACAGAGATCAGTGGATCACGATGGATCCAGGTAATGCACCTACATGAACTTCAATAGATGACTGGAAAAAGTTGGATCAGAAGGTGAAGAGCACAATCTGATTGTGTCTCTCAGATTTAGTATTACTGAATGTGTCAGAAGAAGCTACAACCAAGGAGTTATGGGATAAGTTGGGGAACTTGTATCAATCTAAGTCCCTGGTAAATAATTTTTCCTGCAGAAAATGTTGTATAACTTGAGGATGAGAGATGGAGACTCTGTGACAAAGCATATGAACGCTTTTGACACCGTGGTAAGTCAATTTTATTTATTTATTTTTTATTTTTCTATTGAGATTAAAATTTCAGATGAAGATAAGTGTATTAGTTTACTGTGCTCTTTACTAGACTCATGGGATAGTCTGGTTATGGCCATAGGTAGCAATACAACTACCTTGAGTTTTGATGATGTGGTCTCATCATTTTTATCGGAGGAGATGAGATGGAAGACCATGGAAGGATAGAGCACGGATGCATTATTTGCAAGAGGACGCTCCCAGTAAAGAAATAGATCTAAGTACTCAAGTGGGAGATCTAAGTCTAAGAGTAGATCTAAATCTCTCGAAAATTTTGTAAAGGCATGTTGGAGATGTGGAAAATAAAGGCACTGCAAGAAGTAGTGTAGATCCAAAGTTGAGAAAAATAAGGGACTTGAAGAAGCTCCTTCTACAGAAGAAAATAACTCCAAGGAAGAAGGAGGGGATGTGTACTTGGATTCTTCAATAACACATGCAGATCATGAGGCATGGTTGGTTAAATCAGGTGCATCTTTTCATATGACTCCCCACAGGGAGTGATTATGTGAATATGAAATGTATGATGGAGGTAATTTTTTCCTAGGTGATGACTCGACAACCAAAATCATAGAACGAGGAAAAGTCAAGTTGGGGCTCATAGATGGAAGGATTAGAACACTTCATGGTGTTCTTCACATTCCAAGATTGGCTAGAAATTTGATTTTTGTAAGAAAAATGGACAATACAGGGGTAAAAATGGTATTTGAAAAAGAAACCTGCAGGATGGTTCGAGGAGCAAGGGTGTTGTTGAAGGGAGTTCAGATTGGAACTCTGTATAAGCTACAAGGAAGTACTATTAGTAATGGGTGTAATAGTTCCATTGTTCCTGATATTGGAGCAGAAGAAGAAAAAACTTCTATAGTCTCTGGAGAAAAGGTTATGATGTGGCATCAAATACTGGGGCATATAAGAGAGAAGGGTCTTCGACTGCTACAGGGTAAAGGTATGGTTGAAGGTATGTATAACTTCTCTCTAGATTTTGATTTCTGTGAACATTGTGTATATGGGAAGCATAATCAGGTAAGATTCCCTTCTGGTGCAACGAGGGCAGAAGGAATTTTACAGCTAGTGCACAATGATGTGTTTGGACCTGTGTCAGTTCCATCATTGGGAAAATATGTGTACTATGTCTCATTTGTAGATGAATTCTTGAGGAATACTTGGATATATTTTCTCAGGAAGAAATCTGAAGTCTTTGATAGGTTTAAAGAGTTTAAGGTTCTTGTTGAGAATCAAACACATAAAATAATTAAGGTGTTGAGGATAGATAATGGTGGAGAGTTCTA
>JZKD02S1155701.1:0-12794 GCA_000966675.3 Picea glauca
TCTACGCAATACTTGCAATCATTCTTCACTTTTAATATTACATGCAAGTCTATCTCTTTTTGCTTTGTGGATAAATCATCTAAGTTTCATCTTTTATGTATTGTGGAGCACTTATTCTTTAAAGTATATCTCATTTGTTAGTGTTCTTTATGGTGTGATCCCTCAATAGGTTTCGCATCCCATTTGGAGGCACTTTCTTGTGGGGTTTTGAGTGTTGTGGTTTCCATTGATAGGCAGTCCAATAGAGTAAGTGTTATTGAGGCATGCTTGGCTTGATGTGTTGATAATCTTTATGTTTTGAATATCCTTTATTTCATGCACATTAAAGCAATTGGTTAATCTGTATCTTTGTATCTTGTAGCTCCTAGACTTTTCTTGTTGTAATTTTGTATCTTGTTGTATATATCTTGTTCATAATTACTGTAACATCTATCATTTCGTTTTTTAGTTGTAAGTATTTGCATCTAACATTGTTATGGAGTATTTGTGTTTACTTGTAATCTTTTGTAATCATTGTAATCTAAACCCCTCAAACATTAGTTGACCCCTTTGCCCAATCTTAGGCACTACTCTTAGTTGTCTTAGGAAAGGGCTTGCTTGTCAGAAGTAAATCATTGCATCTTGCATTGATGCCTTTGCATCATAGGTTAGTCTTTCCTCCCAACCTTGTAACTAAATAAAACCAACTCCTAGAACATAATGTAAATCACATCTAGTAACTAGGGTCTACCCCCCTTGGCTTCCCTAGGAGTAAGCCTAGAAGGAAGAGGTTCCAGTCAAAGTGACAGTGTGGGATGTGAACCTAGGCATTCTGCCTCCAAGGACACACTAAGTGAGCTAGACTTTGCTCATGTTTGCAAGTGTGTATAAGGACGACAACAGACCCATTTGGTGCCAATCACATTGTAATGCTCCCAAGCCAATTTTTTTCTTGGAATCACTAACTAACCACTGATTTGATTATTAATTGTTGTGTATGCAGGTTGGCCATGAACATTTCAGCCTTAGGGTTTATTCATTTATTCATCCATGGATTATACAAGCATCATTGCAATATAACATTATTTCGGTTGACTTTTCCCCTCAGTGTGAGACTATGGCCTAGTGGGGATACCTAGACCACTAAGTCATCCCAAACCTCCTCAGCAAGAGGTGGGGGACATTACAGTTTCCCCTGCTAGAAATTGCTTATCCTCAAGCAATTCCAAACCTGTCTCACGTACCACCTGTTCATTCTCCCATGTGGCATCCTCAATGGGTAGATCCTTCCATCTAAACAAGTACTCTTTGATGCTTCTCTTCTTGGGCCTCTTCTCTCGAACCTCCAGTATCTCTTCCGGAATCAAAACAAGTTGCCCCTCTTCATCCATGGGAGGGAGTACCTCAATGGGTGTGATGTGTTGGCCGATGGCCCTCTTCAGGCAGGACACATGGAATACATTGTGTATCTTGCTACCCTGTGGAAGCTCAAGATCATAGGCTACGACCCCTATCTTCCCATTGATCCTGTAGGTTCCAAAGAAACGTGCTTGTAGCTTCTCTGCTCCACTTCTTTTTATAGAACCTTGCCTGTANTTGCTTTGTGGATAAATCATCTAAGTTTCATCTTTTATGTATTGTGGAGCACTTATTCTTTAAAGTATATCTCATTTGTTAGTGTTCTTTATGGTGTGATCCCTCAATAGGTTTCACATCCCATTTGGAGGCACTTTCTTGTGGGGTTTTGAGTGTTGTGGTTGCCATTGATAGGCAGTCCAATAGAGTAAGTGTTATTGGGGCATGCTTGGCTTGATGTGTTGATAATCTTTATGCTTTAAATATCCTTTATTTCATGCACATTAAAGCAATTGGTTAATCTGTATCTTTGTATCTTTGTATCTTGTAGCTCCTAGACTTTTCTTGTTGTAATTTTGTATCTTGTTGTATATATCTGTTCATAATTACTATAACATCTATCATTTCGTTTTTCAGTTGTAAGTATTTGCATCTAACATTGTTATGGAGTAGTTGTGTTTACTTGTAATCTTTTGTAATCATTTTAATCTAAACCCCTCAAACATTAGTTGACCCCTTTGCCCAATCTTAGGCACTAGTCTTAGTTGTCTTAGGAAAGGGCTTGCTTGTCAGAAGTAAATCATTGCATCTTGCATTGATGCCTTTGCATCATAGGTTAGTCTTTCCCCCCAACCTTGTAACTAAATAAAACCAACTCCTAGAACATAACGTAAATCACATCTAGTAACTAGGGTCTACCCCCCTTGGCTTCCCTAGAAGTAAGCCTAGAAGGAAGAGGTTCCAGTCAAAGTGACAGCGTGGGTTGTGAACCTAGGCATTTTGCCTCCAAGGACACACTAAGTGAGCTAGACTTTGCTCATGTTTGCAAGTGTGTATAAGGATGACAACAGACCCATTTGGTTCAAATCACATTGTAATGATCCCAAGCCAATTTTTTTCTTGGAATCACTAACTAACCACTGATTTGATTATTAATTGTTGTGTATGCAGGTTGGCCATGAACATTTCAGCCTTAGGGTTTATTCAGTTATTCACCCATGGATTATACAAGAATCATTGCAATATAACATTATTTTGGTTGACTTTTCTCCTCAATGTGAGACTATGGCCTAGTGGGGATACCTAGACCACTAAGTCATCCCAAACCTCCTCAGCAAGAGGTGGGGGACATTACAGTTTCCCCTGCTAGAAATTGCTTATCCTCAAGCAATTCCAAACCTGTCTCACGTACCACCTGTTCATTCTCCCATGTGGCATCCTCAATGTGTAGATCCTTCCATCTAAACAAGTACTCTTTGATGCTTCTCTTCTTGGGCCTCTTCTCTCGAACCTCCAGTATCTCTTCCGGAATCAAAACAAGTTGCCCCTCTTCATCCATGGGNGTGGGCTGTGAACCTAGGCATTCTGCCTCCAAGGACACACTAAGTGAGCTAGACTTTGCTCATGTTTGAAAGTGTGTATAAGGACGACAACAGACCCATTTGGTGCCAATCACATTGTAATGATCCCAAGCCAATTTTTTTCTTGGAATCACTAACTAACCACTGATTTGATTATTAATTGTTGTGTATGCAGGTTGGCCATGAACATTTCAGCCTTAGGGTTTATTCAGTTATTCATCCATGGATTATACAAGCATCATTGCAATGTAACATTAGTTTGGTTGACTTTTCCCCTCAGTGTGAGACTATGGCCTAGTGGGGATACCTAGACCACTAAGTCATCCCAAACCTCCTCAGCAAGAGATGGGGGACATTACAGTTTCCCCTGCTAGAAATTGCTTATCCTCAAGCAATTCCAAACCTGTCTCACGTACCACCTGTTCATTCTCCCATGTGGCATCCTCAATGGGTAGATCCTTCCATCTAATAAAGTACTCTTTGATGCTTCTCTTCTTGGGCCTCTTCTCCCGAACCTCCAGTATCTCTTCTGGAATCAAAAAAAGTTGCCCCTCTTCATCCATGGGAGGCAGTACCTCAATGGGTGTGATGTGTTGGCCGATGGCCCTCTTCAGGCAGGACACATGGAATACATTGTGTATCTTGCTATCCTGTGGAAGCTCAAGATCATAGGCTACGACCCCTATCTTCCCATTGATCCTGTAGATTCCAAAGAAACGTGCTTGTAGCTTCTCTGCTCCACTTCTTTTTATAGAACCTTGCCTATATAGTTGGAGCCTTAGATAGACTAAGTAACCAACATCAAAAGTGCACTCAACTCTGTGCTTGTCTGCTTGGACCTTATGTTGGTTCTTTTCTCTCTGTAGATGATCCTTCAGCTCTCTGNGACTTTGCTCATGTTTGAAAGTGTGTATAAGGACGACAACAGACCCATTTGGTGCCAATCACATTGTAATGATCCCAAGCCAATTTTTTTCTTGGAATCACTAACTAACCACTGAGTTGATTATTAATTGTTGTGTATGCAGGTTGGCCATGAACATTTCAGCCTTAGGGTTTATTCAGTTATTCATCCATGTATTATACAAGCATCATTGCAATGTAACATTAGTTTGGTTGACTTTTCCCCTCAGTGTGAGACTATGGCCTAGTGGGGATACCTAGACCACTAAGTCATCCCAAACCTCCTCAGCAAGAGATGGGGGACATTACAGTTTCCCCTGCTAGAAATTACTTATCCTCAAGCAATTCCAAACCTGTCTCACGTACCACCTGTTCATTCTCCCATGTGGCATCCTCAATGGGTAGATCCTTCCATCTAATCAAGTACTCTTTGATGCTTCTCTTCTTGGGCCTCTTCTCCCGAACCTCCAGTATCTCTTCTGGAATAAAAAAAAGTTGCCCCTCTTCATCCATGGGAGGCAGTACCTCAATGGGTGTGATGTGTTGGCCGATGGCCCTCTTCAGGCAGGACACATGGAATACATTGTGTATCTTGCTATCATGTGGAAGCTCAAGATCATAGGCTATGACCCCTATCTTCCCATTGATCCTGTAGATTCCAAAGAAACGTGCTTGTAGCTTCTCTGCTCCACTTCTTTTTATAGAACCTTTCCTGTATAGTTGGAGCCTTAGATAGACTAAGTAACCAACATCAAAAGTGCACTTAACTCTGTGCTTGTCTGCTTGGACCTTATGTTGGTTATTTTCTCTCTGTAGATGATCCTTCAGCTCTCTGTATATGATCCTTCAGCTCTCTGAGGATGTCTTGGCTCTGCTATACCTAATCCTGTACCATTTGTTCCCTGTTGTCACCAAAAGGAATCTCCACAAAAGAGAGTGGATCATAGTTGTATAAGGCCCTGAATGGTGTCATGCCTATGGATATGTGATGGGTAGTGTTGTAGCAGTACTCTCCTAAGTGCAACCATCTTACCCATGCTTTCAATTGCCCTGCCACATAATTCCTAAGATAGCCTTCCACCCGCTTGTTGACTATCTCGNATTACAGTTTCCCCTGCTAGAAATTGCTTATCCTCAAGCAATTCCAAACCTGTCTCACGTACCACCTGTTCATTCTCCCATGTGGCATCCTCAATGGGTAGATCCTTCCATCTAAACAAGTACTCTTTGATGCTTCTCTTCTTGGGCCTCTTCTCTCGAACCTCCAGTATCTCTTCCGGAATCAAAACAAGTTGCCCCTCTTCATCCATGGGAGGGAGTACCTCAATGGGTGTGATGTGTTGGCCGATGGCCCTCTTCAGGCAGGACACATGGAATACATTGTGTATCTTGCTACCCTGTGGAAGCTCAAGATCATAGGCTACGACCCCTATCTTCCCATTGATCCTGTAGGTTCCAAAGAAACGTGCTTGTAGCTTCTCTGCTCCACTTCTTTTTATAGAACCTTGCCTGTACGGTTGGAGCCTTAGATAGACTAAGTAACCAACATCAAAAGTGCACTCAACTCTGTGCTTGTCTGCTTGGACCTTATGTTGGTTATTTGATCTCTGTAGATGATCCTTCAGCTCTCTGTATATGATCCTTCAGCTCTCTGAGGATGTCTTGGCTCTGCTATACCTAATCCTGTACCATTTGTTCCCTGCTGTCACCAAAAGAAATCTCCACAAAAGAGAGTGGATCATAGCTATATAAGGCCCTGAATGGTGTCATGCCTATGGATACGTGATGGGTAGTGTTGTAGCAGTACTCTCCTAAGTGAAACCATCTTACCCATGCTTTCAGTTGTCGTGCCACATAATTCCTAAGATATCCTTCCACCCACTTGTTGACTATCTCGGTTTTTCCATCCGTTTGAGGGTGATAGCTGGTACTAGGGTCAAGGTCGTACCAACTAATCTAAACAACTCCTGCCAAAATGTACTCATGAATCTGCTATCCATGTCACTGACAATGGTCTTGGGTAGGCCGTGCAATCTGAAGGTATCCTTGAAAAACAGTTCGACCACCTGTGTTGCGCTGAAGTCTGTGGCTATGGAGAAGAAGTGTGCAAACTTCATCAACCTGTCCACCACTACGAAAATGCAATATTTCCCCTGTGTCCTTGGCAACATGGTGATGAAATCCATGGATATTCTTTCCCACTTGTGCTCTGGAATGGGTAAGGGTTGCAGTAGCCCTGCTGGGTGAGTGTGCTCATCCTTGTTCTCCTGGAACGTAGTACACTCCTTGACATGCCTCATTACATCCTCCTTGAGGCCCTTCCATGAGANGTAGATCCTTCCATCTAAACAAGTACTCTTTGATGCTTCTCTTCTTGGGCCTCTTCTCTCGAACCTCCAGTATCTCTTCCGGAATCAAAACAAGTTGCCCCTCTTCATCCATGGGAGGGAGTACCTCAATGGGTGTGATGTGTTGGCCGATGGCCCTCTTCAGGCAGGACACATGGAATACATTGTGTATCTTGCTACCCTGTGGAAGCTCAAGATCATAGGCTACGACCCCTATCTTCCCATTGATCCTGTAGGTTCCAAAGAAACGTGCTTGTAGCTTCTCTGCTCCACTTCTTTTTATAGAACCTTGCCTGTATGGTTGGAGCCTTAGATAGACTAAGTAACCAACATCAAAAGTGCACTCAACTCTGTGCTTGTCTGCTTGGACCTTATGTTGGTTATTTGCTCTCTGTAGATGATCCTTCAGCTCTCTGTATATGATCCTTCAGCTCTCTGAGGATGTCTTGGCTCTGTTATACCTAATCCTGTACCATTTGTTCCCTGTTGTCACCAAAAGAAATCTCCACAAAAGAGAGTGGATCATAGATGTATAAGGCCCTGAATGGTGTCATGCCTATGGATACGTGATGGGTAGTGTTGTAGCAGTACTCTCCTAAGTGCAACCATCTTACCCATGCTTTCAGTTGCCCTGCCACATAATTCCTGAGATAGCCTTCCACCAACTTGTTGACTATCTCAGTTTTTCCATCCATTTGAGGGTGATAGTTGATACTAGGGTCAAGGTCGTACCAACTAATCTGAACAACTCCTGCCAAAATGTACTCATGAATCTGCTATCCATGTCACTGACAATGGTCTTGGGTAGGCCGTGCAATCTAAAGGTATCCTTGAAAAACAGTTCGACCACCTGTGCTGCGCTGAAGTCTGTGGCTATGGAGAAGAAGTGTGCAAACTTCATCAACCTGTCCACCACTACGAAAATGCAGTATTTCCCCTGTTTCCTTGGCAAACTGGTGATGAAATCCATGGATATTCTTTCCCACTTGTGCTCTGGAATGGGTAAGGGTTGCAGTAGCCCTGCTGGGTGAGTGTGCTCATCCTTGTTCTCCTGGCACGTAGTACACTCCTTGACATGCCTCATTACATCCTCCTTGAGGCCCTTCCATGAGAACCTCTCTCTCACTTTCCTATATGTCTTACGAATCCCTTGGTCCCCTGCCATGGGTGAGTCATGACATGCCCGCAACACCTTGGCCTTGAAGGCCGATCCAGGAACCAGAAATATTTGGCCCTTGTAATAGATGATACCATCAATGATTCTAATGCTATCATCCTGCACTTGCCCATCCATTAGTTGAAAATAGAACTAATATTTTGCATACTCCATGACCAAGTGGTCCTTCCAATCCACAGATACATTTTTCATGGCATAAATGGATGGCCTCCTAAACAATGCATCAACCACCACATTGTTATTTCCTTTGACAAATTCAATGTCAAAGTCATAAGCATGTATTATGATTACCCATTTCGGATGCCTTTCATTTAATTCCTTCTGCTCCAAGAGGTACTTAAGACTATTATGATCTGAAATGACCACAAACCGTGCACCTACCAGGTATTGCCTGAAATTGGCTAGTGCGTGCATGATAGTTAGCATTTCTTTATCATAAATGTTGTAGAGTAGCTCAGGACCCCTAAGTTTTCGGCTCTCATAGGAAAGAGGGTGCCTATTCTGCATCAGTACAACCCCTATACCTTCTACTGAGGCATCACACTCCAAGGTGAAGGGCAAGCTGAAATCTGGTAGAGCTAGGACCGAGCATGTGCTCATCACCATTTTCATATTGTCCATCGTAAATTGAGCTTCTTCACTTCATTTGAAGGCTCCCTTCTTAGTCAAATCGGTCAAGGGTGCACACAGCTGAGAAAAACCTTTGAAAATTTTCATGTAGTAAGTGCACATGCCTAGNTGGGCCTCTTCTCCCGAACCTCCAGTATCTCTTCTGGAATCAAAACAAGTTGCCCCTCTTCATCCATGGGAGGCAGTACCTCAATGGGTGTGATGTGTTGGCCGATGGCCCTCTTCAAGCAAGACACATGGAATACATTATGTATCTTGCTTCCCTGTGGAAGCTCAAGATCATAGGCTATGGCCCCTATCTTCCCATTGATCCTATAGGTTCCAAAGAAACGTGCTTGTAGCTTCTCTGCTCCACTTCTTTTTATAGAACCTTGCCTGTATGGTTGGAGCCTTTGATAGACTAAGTAACCAACATCAAAAGTGCACTCAACTCTATGCTTGTCTGCTTAGACCTTCTGTTGGTTCTTTTCTCTCTGTAAATGATCCTTCAACTCTCTGTATATGATCCTTCAGCTCTCTGAGGATGTCTTGGCTCTGTTGTACCCAATCCTGTACCATTTGTTACCTGTTGTCACCAAAATGAATCTCCACAAAAGAGAGTGGATCATAGTTGTATAAGGCCCTGAATGGTGTCATGCCTATGGATGCGTGATGGGTAGTGTTGTAGCAGTACTCTCCTAAGTGCAACCATCTTACCCATGCTTTCAGTTGCCCTGCCACATAATTCCTGAGATAGCCTTCCACCCACTTGTTGACTATCTCGGTTTGTCCATCCATCTGAGGGTGATAGCTAGTACTAGGGTCAAGGTCATACCAACTAATATGAACAACTCCTGCCAAAATGTACTCATGAATCTGCTATCCATGTCACTGACAATGGTCTTGGGTAGGCCGTGAAATCTGAAGGTATCCCTGAAAAACAGTTCGACCACCTATGTTGNGTACTAGGGTCAAGGTCGTACCAACTAATCTGAACAACTCCTGCCAAAATGTACTCATGAATCTGCTATCCATGTCACTGATAATGGTCTTGGGTAGGCCATGCAATCTGAAGGTATCCTTGAAAAACAGTTCAACCACCTGTGTTAAACTGAAGTTTGTGGCTATGGAGAAGAAGTGTGCAAAATTCATCAACCTGTCCACCACTACGAAAATGCAGTCTTTCCCTTGTGTCCTTGGCAACCTGGTGATAAAATCCATGGATATGCTTTCCCACTTGTGCTCTGGAATGGGTAAGGGTTGCAGTAGCCCTGCTGGGTGAGTGTGTTCATCCTTGTTCTCCTGGCACGTAGTACACTCCTTGACATGCCTCATTACATCCTCCTTGAGGCCCTTCCATGAGAACCTCTCTCTCACTTTTCTGTATGTCTTACCAATCCCTTGGTCCCCTTCCATGGGTGAGTCATGACATGCCTGCAACACCTTGGCCTTGAAGGCCGATCCAGGAACTAGAAATATTCGGCCCTTGTAATAGATGAGACCATCAATGATTCTGAAGTTATCATCCTGCACTTGCCCATCCATTAGTTGAAAAGAGAACTAATATTTTGCGTACTCCATGACCAAGTGGTCCTTCCAATCCATAGATACATTTTTCATGGCATAAATGGATGGCCTCCTGGACAATGCATCAACCACCACATTGTTATTTCCTTTGACAAATTCAATGTCAAAGTCATAAGCATGTATTATGCTTACCCATTTCTGATGCCTTTCATTTAAGTCCTTCTGCTCCAAGAGGTACTTAAGACTATTATGATCTGAAATGACCACAAACCGTGCACCTACCAGGTATTGCTTGAAATTGGCTAGTGTGTGCATGATAGTTAGCATTTCTTTATCATAAATGTTGTAGAGTAGCTCAGGACCCCTGAGTTTTCGGCTCTCATAGGAAAGAGGGTGCCTATTCTGCATCAGTACGACCCCTATACCTTCTACTGAGGCATCACACTCCAAGGTGAAGGGCAAGCTGAAATCTGGTAGAGCTAGGACCGAGCACGTGCTCATCACCTTTTTCATCTTGTCCATCATAAATTGAGCTTCTTCACTTCATTTGAAGGCTCCCTTCTTAGTCAAATCGGTCAAGGGTGCACACANCTTGACATGCCTCATTACATCCTCCTTGAGGCCCTTCCATGAGAACCTCTCTCTCACTTTCCTGTATGTCTTACCAATCCCTTGGTCCCCTGCCATGGGTGAGTCATGACATGCCTGCAACACCTTGGCCTTGAAGGCCGATCCAGGAACCAGAAATATTCGGCCCTTGTAATAGATGAGACCATCAATGATTCTGAAGTTATCATCCTGCACTTGCCCATCCATTAGTTGAAAAGAGAACTAATATTTTGTGTACTCCATGACCAAGTGATCCTTCCAATCCACAGATACATTTTTCATGGCATAAATGGATGGCCTCCTGGACAATGCATCAACCACCACATTGTTATTTCCTTTGACAAATTCACTGTCAAAGTCATAAGCATGTATTATGCTTACCCATTTCTAATGCCTTTCATTTAAGTCCTTCTGGTCCAAGAGGTACTTAAGACTATTATGATCTGAAATGACCACAAACCGTGCACCTACCAGGTATTGCTTGAAATTGGCTAGTGTGTGCATGATAGTTAGCATTTCTTTATCATAAATGTTGTAGAGTAGCTCAGGACCCCTGAGTTTTCGGCTCTCATAGGAAAGAGGGTGCCTATTCTGCATCAGTACGACCCCTATACCTTCTACTGAGGCATCACACTCCAAGGTGAAGGGCAAGCTGAAATCTGGTAGAGCTAGGACCGAGCACGTGCTCATCACCTTTTTCATCTTGTCCATCATAAATTGAGCTTCTTCACTTCATTTGAAGGCTCCCTTCTTAGTCAAATCGGTCAAGGGTGCACACATCTGAGAAAAACCTTTGAAAATTTTCATGTAGTAAGTGCACATGCCTAGAAATCCCCTTAACTCTGTGGGTGACTTAGGAGTAGGCCACTCCATAATCGATTTTGTTTTCTCCTGANCTTGACATGCCTCATTACATCCTCCTTGAGGCCCTTCCATGAGAACCTCTCTCTCACTTTCCTGTATGTCTTACCAATCCCTTGGTCCCCTGCCATGGGTGAGTCATGACATGCCCGCAACACCTTGGCCTTGAAGGCCGATCCAGGAACCAGAAATATTTGGCCCTTGTAATAGATGAGACCATCAATGATTATGAAGTTATCATCCTGCACTTGCCCATCCATTAGTTGAAAAGAGAACTAATATTTTGCATACTCCATGACCAAGTGGTCCTTCCAATCCACAAATACATTTTTCATGGCATAAATGGATGGCCTCCTGGACAATGCATCAACCACGACATTGTTATTTCCTTTGACAAATTCAATGTCAAAGTCATAAGCATGTATTATGCTTACCCATTTCTGATGCCTTTCATTTAAGTCCTTCTGCTCCAAGAGGTACTTAAGACTATTATGATCTGAAATGACCACAAACCGTGCACCTACCAGGTATTGCCTGAAATTGGCTAGTGCGTGCATGATAGTTAGCATTTCTTTATCATAAATGTTGTAGAGTAGCTCAGGACCCCTGAGTTTTTGGCTCTCATAGGAAAGAGGGTGCCTATTTTTCATCAGTACGACCCCTATACCTTCTACTGAGGCATCACACTCCAAGGTGAAGGGCAAGCTGAAATCTGGTAGAGCTAGGACCGAGCACGTGCTCATCACCATTTTCATATTGTCCATCGTAAATTGAGCTTCTTCACTTCATTTGAAGGCTCCCTTCTTAGTCAAATCAGTCAAGGGTGCACACAACTGAGAAAAACCTTTGAAAATTTTCATGTAGTAAGTGTACATGCCTAGAAATCCCCTTAACTTTGTGAGTGACTTAGGAGTAGGCCACTCCATAATGGATTTTATTTTCTCCTGATGTACCTATACTCCCTTTGCTCCGATGATGTATCCCAAGTAAAGAAATTCTCTCATTCCAAACTCACATTTGGACTCTTTAGTGTGCAATGATTGTTCCTCCATGATAGACATAATTTGTTCCACATGTCGAAGGTGTTCCTCCCACGTCTTGTTGTAAATGAGCAAGTCATCAAAAAATACTAACAAGTGCTTCCTCAACTATTTTTTGAACACATGGTTCATGCAATATTGGAACGTGGTTGGGGCATTGGTTAACCTGAAGGGCATCACCAAGAAATCATAATGGCCATAATGACATCTGAAAGCATTTTTTGAGATGTCCTCCTCCCTCATCTTGATTTGATGGTAGCTAGAACGTAGGTCATTTTTTGTGAAATAGACAGCTCCATGCAGTTCGTCTAGCAACTAATCAATCCTTGGTATAGGATACCTGTTTTTTATTATCTTTTTATTCCAAGCCCAGAAGTCAATGCACATCCGCATAGTCTCATCTTTCTTCTTGACCAGCACTACTAATGAAGAAAAAGGGCTAGAGCTCAGCCTAATGTGCCCGATGTCCAAAATTTATTTGATGGCTTTCTCTATCTTGTCTTTATACTTCTTTGGATGCATGTATGGTGTGGTGATGACTGGTTTAGCTCCTGTCTCTAGCTCAATGATATTCTCAAACCCCCTGTCTGATGGCACCCCTGGAAGAATCGGTCCAAACACTTTGTTGTGTTTGTCAATGATCTCTTGGATCTCTAGAGTGTAGTGAACCTTACCCTTCTCATCCACACATGCCTAAATCCTACATTCAACTGCACACACAATATCCTCTCTCCTGAAGATGGCTTCCATCCTCTTGGTCATAACTACCTTGGCGGAATTACCTATCATGCCTCGGAGCACTACC
>JZKD02S1155712.1:0-12794 GCA_000966675.3 Picea glauca
TTCTGGAGCACCGTATTTTTCTGCATCTTGTATAATCTCATGGGCCCAAGATGACCTCTTCTTTCCTCTAGGTGGATCTTTGGCTCTTCCATGTCATGATATTCTATATCATGTTCTTCAAGTACAATATCAATTCTTGTGTCTGCAACTCTTGGAGCCATCAGTTCTTCATCATGGTATTCATATGTATAACACTTCTTGAATTTTTGAATGTTGCATCCTCATCGAAGGTAACATCTCTACTAATCTCAACTTGTTTGTGACTAGGCATGTAGACTCTTTATGCCTTCGATTTTTCACCGTAACTGACAAATATGCCCTCCTTTCCTGAAGGGTCCAATTTGGATATTTTGTCCTTGGGAACATATACATATACTGGACAACCAAATATTCTTAGGTGGCCGACTTCTAGCTTCTTTCCCATGAACATTTATTATGGTGTCTTACTCCCAAGGACACGATGGGGTGTTCTATTCTGTACATACAGTGCAGTCCTTTCTGCTTTCGCCCATAGATGTTTCGGTAAGTTCTGATCATGAAGCATGGCCTTCACTGCTTCCATTATGGTTCATTTCTTTCTTTCTGCCACACCATTTTTCTGAGGTTTGTATGGAGTAGATAGCTCCCTCTTAATCCCATCTTCCCCACATAATGCCTTGAATTCATCTGAAGTGAATTCTCCACCATGGTATAACCTCAATAACTTAATCTTCTTTTYAGAGAGGTTTTCTATGAGGGTCTTGAATTCCTTAAATTTTCTAAACACTCCACCTTTTGTCTTCAAGAAATAAATCCAAACTTTGTGTGAAAATTCATCAATGAAAGAGACATAGTATACATACCCATTGGATGAACAGGTGGACAAAGGTTCACATACGTCTGAGTGTATAATGTACAATACACCTTTGGCATTGATTTCACTACTTGGAAATGGGATCTTCACGCTCTTGCCTTTTGCACATCCCTTGCATATGCCTTCATGGTCCACCTAGATCTCAGGTAGTCCTGTCACCATCTTGCTCATTGTCGGTAATGCCTTATAGTGTAGATGAGCAAGTTTTATGTGCCATAACTCACATGGGTTTATAGTATTGTGAACTAGGGTTGTTTCTNAGAGAGGTTTTCTATGAGGGTCTTGAATTCCTTAAATTTTCTAAACACTCCACCTTTTGTCTTCAAGAAATAAATCCAAACTTTGTGTGAAAATTCATCAATGAAAGAGACATAGTATACATACCCATTGGATGAACAGGTGGACAAAGGTTCACATACGTCTGAGTGTATAATGTACAATACACCTTTGGCATTGATTTCACTACTTGGAAATGGGATCTTCACGCTCTTGCCTTTTGCACATCCCTTGCATATGCCTTCATGGTCCACCTAGATCTCAGGTAGTCCTGTCACCATCTTGCTCATTGCCGGTAATGCCTTATAGTGTAGATGAGCAAGTTTTATGTGCCATAACTCACATGGGTTTATAGTATTGTGAACTAGGGTTGTTTCTGAGTGTCCTTTCAATTTGTATAAGCCTCCCTCCTAGACACCAATCACAATTGCATCATTCAAGGATTTTCCTTTTGGCCACATTAGAACTTCTCCATCGACAAATGGAATTCTGAAACCCTTCTCTTCTAGAGCTGAAATCAAGAGAAGATTCTTCATTAACCCAGGTACGAGTAAAACATATTTTACCTTCATCAATTTCCCAGAATCCAACTTGAAGGAATATTCCCCTACATCTTTTATAGGATATTGATAATCATCTCCAAGTTTCACTTTATGAGGTGAGTTGTTCTTGATCAAATTTGACAGAGAGTACAGGTATCCTGTCATGTGCTTAGAAGCACCACTATCAATGATCCAAGTGTCACTTCCATGAGTGACAGTTCCTGAAAGGTATGACATTAAAAGGTTTGGTTCATTATCACTTTCTCCCTCTAGATATTTAGATATTACAAGATCATTCTCTTCTAGAATGTATTTCCACGCTTGGCGGTCATTGGATCCTTTAAGCTTTCCATCAAGCTTGAAACTGGTAGTCATTCTGCCTAGAACAAGTAAACAACAAATAATCTTTCAATATATGGATCTAGACCTTACCAGAGATTTTTGAAGAACCAAGATGATTTTTTTCACAGGAATTGCAACAACTACAACTAGACTTCCATATCTAGGGTTTATGAGGAAACCCTAAATTTTCAATTTTTGGATTTTCGAATTCTAGTCCAGGGAAGTGATGCACCTTGAATGGGTGAGTTCCTAGGTGATCTTAGATTCACTAACATCCTCAAACAAAGGGTAAAACATCACTCTTAGGGTTTATGCAGAAACCCTAATTCTGCAACAACTTAAAAAATGAAAACTGAAACTTGGAGAGGGTGCACTGAGGCTAGCCAAGTCCTTATAAGTTGTGAGTTGGTCTCTTTCAGGCCTGCTCTGAAACTATGTTGATATTTTACTTATACAACTAGCAGTTACAATTCTTCTTTCATTATTACAATTATTGAGCACATTAACTGCATATATAAGATCAATGAAAGAGACACAATCACAAAAACAAGATAGACACAAAGATTATCCCGGGAAACCCTCTCGGGGAAGAAAACCCAGGAAAATTCTTCTAAATAGATTCTTCAACCAGGAGAAATACCAATACAGAAAACAAATGGCCCTTTTGATGCATCACCCCTCTCTCCAAAACTTGTGCACCTTTCTCTCTCTTATGCTTGAGTGAGATGAGTGAATGAATGAGGTGTCTAGCCTTTCTATTTATACACAAGTGACTTTCCCTTTTTAATTGCTAGGGCCGAATTGGAAAATGTCTCTTGATTATACTTTACATTAGGCATAATAGGGGTCGACTTGACTGTTTGAATTTATTTTACAATAAAGTCCACAATGGGGCCGACTTTACCAATACAATATAATAATATGATTTTAGGGTTTTTTCATGATCAAGTACAATAGGAGAATATCTTCCGCATCTACATATTCTTCAACACAGGGCACTCGACCAAAAAAACATATGCACGTTCAAGGTCGGTGAGAAACCCAAGAATATCTCCTATCAGACATCATATAGGGAGACATGGGCCAGAGAGCTTGCAAGGGGAATTGATGAAAATCAAACCACCATAATTTGATGGAGAAAACAAGAAAGGTGAAGATGCAGAAGCATGGTTATTGGGAATGAGGAAATATTTCTAATTGCTTAAATACTCATCAAATGCAGAAGCTAGAATTGCAGCTTCCCACCTTCAAGGGAAGGCATCCATGTTGTGGGACCGATTGAAGCAAGTTAATAACCTCAATGAGAAAATAATTTCTTGGAAGCAATTCAAGAAATATTTTCAGCAGAAGTACTTGTCAGAGCAATATTATTACAAGATGATGCAAGAGTTATTTGAACTCAAGCTTGGGAACATGACCATGGATGAATATGAGATAAAGTTATTGGAACTTCTCAGGTATGTGAGCTTCATCAAAGAGGATAAGCTCAAAATTTAGAGGTTTCTGAGTGGATTGCAATCCTTTTACAAGGATAAAATTTAGTTTGATGAACCCAAGAATTTAGAATAAGCCAAAATAAAATCCAATTATTTATATGAGCAGAATAGAGGAAAGCCAACTTTCCCAAGAACCTGGGATGACAAGAAGAAAGGAAATATAGATCAAAGGAAGAAAGGATTCAAGCCACCTTTCATGAAGAATGAATCTCAATCATATCAGCAAGGGCAACCATCTCAAGGTGATCAGAAAATGACAGATTCCTTGGCAAAGAGGACAAGGTAGAAACCCATAAAGTGTTGGGGATGTGAAGGAGATCACATGTATAAATATTGTCCTCAACAGGGAGATAAGATGAAGATTTTTCATAGCGCCAAGAAGGAGGATACAATATAGGATGTGGGAAAAAACATGCCAAGGATCTATGCATCCTTGGACAATAGACAAGTAGACTATCAATCCCACATGATCAAAGTGGAAGATAAAATTGATAATCATCCCATAGCCATTTTAATTCATTCTGGAGCTAGTCATAGCTATATAGATCCAAATCTAGTTGAAATATTTAAATTGAATAAATGTAAGCATGAAAAATCTTGGTTAGTTTAGTTAGCTTCTAGAACCANAGGGAGACATGGGCCAGAGAGCTTGCAAGGGGAATTGATGAAAATCAAACCACCATAATTTGATGGAGAAAACAAGAAAGGTGAAGATGCAGAAGCATGATTATTGGGAATGAGGAAATATTTCTAATTGCTTAAATACTCATCAAATGCAGAAACTAGAATTGCATCTTCCCACCTTCAAGGGAAGGCATCCATGTTGTGGGACCAGTTGAAGCAAGTTAATAACCTCAATGAGAAAATAATTTCTTGGAAGCAATTCAAGAAATATTTTCAGCAGAAGTACTTGTCAGAGCAATATTATGACAAGATGATGCAAGAGTTCTTTGAACTCAAGCTTGGGAACATGACCATGGATGAATATGAGATAAAGTTATTGGAACTTCTCAGGTATGTGAGCTTCATCAAAGAGGAGAAGCTCAAAATTTAGAGGTTTCTGAGTGGATTGCCATCCTTTTTCAAGGATAAAATTCAGTTTGATGAACCCAAGAATTTAGAATAAGCCAAAAGAAAATCCAATTATTTATATGAGCAGAATAGAGGAAAGCCAACTTTCCCAAGGACCTGGGATGACAAGAAGAAAGGAAATATAGATCAAAGGAAGAAAGGATTCAAGCCACCTTTCATGAAGAATGAATCTCAATCATATCAGCAAGGGCAACCATCTCAAGGTGATCAGAAAATGATAGATTTCTTGGCAAAGAGGACAAGGTAGCAACCCATAAAGTGTTGGGGATGTGAAGGAGATCACATGTATAAATATTGTCCTCAACAGGGAGATAAGATGAAGATTTTTCATAGCGCCAAGAAGGAGGATACAATATAGGACGTGGGAAAAAGCATTACAAGGATCTATGCATCCTTGGACAATAGACAAGTAGACTATCAATCCCACATGATCGAAGTGGAAGATAAAACTGATAATCATCCCATAGCCATTTTAATTCATTCTGGAGCTAGTCATAGCTATATAGATCCAAATCTAGTTGAAATATTTAAATTGAATAAATGTAAGCATGAAAAATTTTGGTTAGTTTAGTTAGCTTCTAGAACCAAGAGAAGAATTACCGAGCTTGTTAAAGAATGTCCTATAAACATGAATGGAACTAACACTAAGGAAAAATTTGAACATCTTACCGCTTGGATCTTATGACTACTTGATTGGTATGGATTTGCTGGAAAAGCATCGTGTTGTTTTAGATTGTTATAACAAGGTTTTCACATGTATGGATGAAGAAGGGAATTCAAGGATAGTGCAATGTATTCCAAGGTCTATATCTGTCCGAGAGATTTCATCATTGCAGCTGAAAAGAAGCTTTAGAAAATGGTGCTAGATATATGCAGCCCATATGTAAGATCCAATGAACGATAAGGAGCAGATTCTTTAGGATTATCCAATCCTAAAGGAATTTGAAGATGTGTTTGAGGAGTTACTAGTATTTCCACCAAAGAGGGATATATATTTTTCTATTGATTTAATTCCTAGAGCTACCCCGGTATCCAAGGCTCTGTATAGAATGAGCACACCATAGCTAAAAGAGTTACAAATGCAACTAGAAGAGTTGTTAAAGAAAGGGTACATATGCCCAAGTGTTTCTCCTTGGGGTGCCCTGGTTCTTTTTGTCAAGAAGAAAGATGGAACATTGATGTTATGTATTGACTTCAGACAACTGAACAAAGTTACAGTTAAGAATACGTATTCTTTGCTGAGGATTAATGATATTTTTGATCAGCTAAAAGGAGAAAATATATTCTCCAAGATTGACTTGAGGTCAAACTATCATCGAGTAAGAATAAAAGAAGGGGATACTAGTAAAACAAACTTTAGGACAATGTATGGACACTATGAATTTGTGGTGGTGCCTTTTGGGTTAACAAATGCACTAGCTACATTTATGTGTCTGATGAATGGGGTGTTCAGAGATTTCCTGGACAAGTTTGTCATTGTATTTTTGGATGATATTATTATTTACTCCAAGATAGAGGAAGAGCATGAGAGACATTTGAGGATGGTGCTACAAGTATTAAGAGAACACAAATTGTATGCCAAATTAAGTAAATGCACTTTTTATAAGAAACAAATCCATTATTTGGGTCACATTGTCTCAGAAGAGGGCATGGTAGTAGTTCCAAAAAATATTGAAGGGATCAAGAGTTGGCCAACACCAACAAACATTTCATAGGTTAGATCATTTATGGTACTAGTTGGTTACTATAGAAGATTCATTGCGAGATTCTCCAAAATTGCACACCCAATAACGTCTTTGCAAAAGAAAGGACTAAAGTTTGAATGGAGTGCTAAATGTAAAGAAAATTTCCAATGCTTAAAAGATTTGTTGACTAGTGCACCTATTTTGAAAGATGCAGATCCAGATGAGGATTTTGTTGTGCGCACTGTTTCAACTTATGTTCCAGCATTATTTCAGTGACCCGATTCGACTGCGGGTCATTACATCCTTTCTGACTTGAAAGTTTTTTTGTTTTTTCCTTTTTTGCATGGTCTGCCATTCTTTTCTTTGATGAGAGTGGATTTCCTTCGGTCGTGGAGGGCCTTCTTCATCAGTTAAGCCAGGGACTTCTTCATCTGCTAAGTCGGCCCAGCTTGAGACCTGGAGTTCGGGCTAAGAAATGCCTGGCATTATGATTGGATCAGTTTCTGCTTGGGCTTTCCCCTTGGGCTCTTTAGGGGAAGGAGGCTCTGGCTCTTGAAAAGAGGAGACTTGTTCCATTTTCTGTGGAACAATCTCTGTATCTTCCTCGCTTGAGGTATCATTAGCCGGTTCTATGCTTTGATGCTCAGGAAGAGCTCCTACCCACCATGTAGCTTTGCGTTGATTCTTGGGGTTTCTATTTTTCTCAGGGAGCTTTTGACTTTTGATGGCTAAGTGCCCTGTTTTAAAACAATTTCTACACCTAAACTGCAGATTCTCGTAGTCTAGTTTCTGCGTCCAAGAATAATTCATCCCTTGAAGAGTGATTTGCACTGGGAATCCTTTACTGAAATCCATCGCTACATAGATCCGAGCATAGGTAGTGAAGCCACATTTGGTTTCCGAACTGCTGCTATGAAACTTGCCAAGAGCGTTTCCAATATGGCTAAGAGAAGACTCACCCCAAAAATGAATAGGCAGACCAAGGAACCTTACCCACACGGGGGCCGTAGTGATGGAAGCTGAGGAGGGGTCGAAAGAAGGGGTCCAGAGCTGCAGAGACAGACCCGACCTGCCCCAGAACCAGGGCCCAGAACTGAAGATCAAATCTCTATCCTTAGCGGAGGCAAAAATAACTACGAAGAAACCTTTAACACAGGGGCGAACGTGAGCTTCGTAGTCGAGGAGGGGAGTCCATTCTGAAGCAATCCAAGAATGAAGATCCACCAGGCGAGGCCAGTAGCCGTTAAACTTGCAAAACAGATCATTAGATCTAAAAAAAACCTCGCGGACCGCCGCTTCCTGAGGGACAGGGATCACTAGATCCGGAGCTTCACGGACCACAGGAGAAAAGCCAGAGGAGCGGCCTTGAACCACGTCCTTGAAGGAGGTTGGAGCTAGTATAAACGGGGCAGCTGAGGACGCGCATGTCGCTGCTTCCAGTGGATGCGGCTGAGCAGAGGAGGGAGGAGCTCCAGACGGGGAGCTGGAGGGGTCGCCCGGGTGTCGAACAGAGGAACGTCTGGGGGGCGAGCTCGGGTGAGGGCCGAGCTCTCGCGAAGAAGCGCGCGGAGCTGCAGAGGAGGCCGCCACCATCTCTAGGGTTTTCTTCTTTCACAAGATGATTATGGAAATGGGAATTTGTTACTATTGATTTTATTATAAAATATCCTAGGACAACAAGGCAACATGATTCTATCATGGTAATGATGGAAAAACTTACAAAGGCTGCACATTTCATTCCTGTAATAGTAACTCATAAAGCAACCAATATTGCAGAGATTTATATGAGAGAACTTGCTAGACTACATGGTGTGCCGAAGACAATAGTATCAGATCGAGATCTCAAGTTCACTTCCAATTATTGGAAGGGGTTGTTTAGGGGATTTGGAACAAATTTAAATTTTAGTATGACATATCACCCAAAGTCAGATGACTAAACAGAGAGAATTAATTGGATAATTGAATATATGTTGTGAAGATATGTTGAGAATGTATGTAATGGACAAGCCTTCTAAGTGGGAGGACTGCATCCATTTATTTGAGTTTTCATACAACAATGGGTATCAAGAATCATTGAAGATGAAATCCTTTGAAGCATTGTATGGAAAAAAAATTCAACACACCAGTAAATTGGAATAACCCAGCTGATAGAGTTGTGATTGGGCTAGAATTGTTAAAGGAAATGGAAGAAAAGATGGCAAAGATTCAACAAAAAATGAAAGTTGCAAAAGATCGACAAAATAAATATGTTGATAAAAAGAGAACAAATAGAGAATTCAAAGGGGGAGAGCATTTATTTTTAAAGGTTAAAGCCAAGAGAAGCTTGCTAAAATTGGGAAGTTTCCCAAAATTGGCAGCGAGATATTATGGGTATTTTGAGATTTTAGAAAGGATAAGACCAATTCCATACATGCTAGCATTACCTTCATCCATAAGAATTAATAACGTGTTCCATGTGTCTTTATTAAAAAAGTATGTACATGATCATAATCATGTGATTGATTGGAATGTGATCCATGTGGAACATGAAGGGGATTTCCGAGTGGAACTAGTGTGCATCTTGGACCGGAAAATCAAAGTGCTCAGGAACAAAACCAGAGGCTTGGTAAATTTTCAATGGACCTATTATGGTCCTAAAGATGATACATGGGAGGATGGGGAATCCATGCAGGATGCATACCCACACATTTTTTCAAATTTTGAATAAAATCGGAGGTACATTTGTACATAAGTGAAAGAAGACTCTACTTTGGCAAGATGGAATTCCTAGAGCCACAATTCGGTGATTTACTATCCAACCGATGTTTGGGTTGAGGAGAATTGTTGGTTGGAATTTTTGTGTGAGTCATTAAGTTGTGAAATTATCATATATTTTGATTTAATGTTTCTCTCTCTCTCTATTTATATATGTGTGTGTGTGTGTGTGCACTGAAAACAATACCGTTTTTAGGGGGAGGGGAATGTAACAACCCCATTTTCAACCTCAAAATAACAATGTGTATTGTAAATATAGCTTGTGGCCAAGAGCCAAGCAATGTATATTGTAAATGTGATGTATGGTTGAGAGCCAATATGTAAATGATGTAAATTGAAATATAATGAATAAAACGTATTGCTAGATACAGATGGAAATAGACGAAGACTCGAGGGCTAAGTATACATAAGAGAGGGAAGGAGTCTAAGGGGGGATAGATACCCATATCTAGTAAACCAAGACCCATTTTCTATTTTCCTCTAAATTATCCTTGCCATGAATCTTCCATTAGTTGTTGAGTTTTCTAGAGCCCAATCATTGAATTCATGTAAGAGGGTTGGTGTGAGAGAAGCTTCCCATAGTTATTGAGAGCATGGGGTATGAGTACAATCAGTTTGTAGAAGAGTGTAAGTCATGCAAGCAAGAGAAAGATAGAAAATTTGTATGGGTAGGAGACCTGATTTTGGTACATTCACGTGTTTTCATAAAGAGCTGTTTTAAATGGAGTTTTGGGGGGGGTGAGTAGTAACATTCTGAGTATGGGATCTTGAAGGAAGTTGTGTGGATATGTTGGATT
This sequence comes from Picea glauca, assembly GCA_000966675.3. NCBI lineage: Eukaryota > Viridiplantae > Streptophyta > Pinopsida > Pinales > Pinaceae > Picea > Picea glauca. The sequence continues at coordinate 9,838 of JZKD02S1155712.1, forward strand.
CTATTTTGGAACTGTAATTTCATGGAGAAGAGGCCGTGTGGCTTGAAGTGACAAGTTACTTGAAGTTCATCCAAGGAGCCGACATTTTGGTTGCTGGGTGAATTCCTGTTGTAGCTGTAGAATTCCTGAAGTCCCTAGAAGTTGATTTCCTATCTATTCTATGTTGAAATCCATATATGTAGTGGAAAGGACCGAGGGACTGTGAGCAATTAAGGGGAATTCCATCCCTTGGGTTGTGCAAGTTGAGGGAAAGTTTTTTGGTGAAATGGAATTAACTGAGAGTTTGACTGGTGAAAGGGTGACATTAGCCAGCCTTAGGTACCTTCATCTTTTGTGGATTCATAGCCCCAACTTGGGGGAGTCTTGTTGTTGAGAACTAGAACAACAAGGCTACAGTTGGGAGGAACATTCATCCTCTGTGGCGGGTTGCAAATTTCATTAAGATAATTGTTGCTATGTGCTCATCTCTGCCCTCCTGGCAGCCCATGAGACCTGAAACTGATCTCTCCTCCTCATTGCTAAGATTCTTCCTAGTCTTCGGTTCACAGATATGAACCATCTCCTCTTCATCTATGAGGCTTTCAACATGCCTTAGCCATCCTATTAACAGCCTTTGTTGTCCTTTGGCCAACAATTTCTTGACTAGCCACTTTGCTTTCCTCCTCAGAGGCCATTCATACACCCAATGTGTCTTTGCGTTCTGCTGCACCTGTAGTGCAAGCTCTTCCATTCTCGCCCTTATCTCAGCAAGCTCTTTATCCATCTCATCTTTTCTCTGTTGTTGGTGGTTCTTATTTCCACCGTGTCCATGTCCTTCAGTAGCCATATTCCTATTCATGTTTTCCCTCTTGGCAAACTTGTTGCTGTCACTCTGCAACCGTGATTGCTTCTAGCCTTTCCTATAGTCCACTTGACTATACCATTTGATTGCTGCATCCCACAACAACCTTCACCTTTTACCTGTCTCCTACAGGCTCTTCTTCACCTCGCTTCCTCTTTTTCCTGAAATATACGGGAAAAATCAAGCTCTAATACCACTTGATGCAGCAACCCCTACCTCAGCACGAGGGTTCTGCGACCTCCCGATCTTTGGATCGATCTTCTTCTGAGCCGAAATGGCTCTTCAGGCTCCTGCTGGAACCCTTTGAACAAATCCACGAGTCCTTCATGAAAACCCACCCTTCCCAACTTAACACCAAGTGTGAGCCTTACATCTCCATGCGACCACAACCTTGCCTTAGCGCAAGCGCCCTTCATGGCTCACGATCTCGCAAATTCGTGAGTCGAAGACCCTCAACTCCTCTTTCTCCAAATGTCGATACCTGAGATGCAATACGGGTATGGCTCCTCCTTGTTAGCACCTTCCGCACATAACCATCGGCTAGGGATAAGTGCTAGCACTAATCGCAACTCGCGACTTCGCAAGTTGGAGTGTTGAGCCCTCATGCTCCTCCTTTGTGAAATCCTGAAGCACGATAAGTCAGTGATGGGTTGACTCCTTCCAAGGTGACATGTTTCCACCACCTGTCACCCACTTCCACTTTTCTCTAGGCGTTTGTTGTTATGCCACCTGTCAACCACGCGATCCCCACCTAACGCATGTGCTACATGTTCGCACGACCCCTTAGTGCTCGGCACTTCACAACTTCACAGTCGAAAATAAATTATTTCAATCCCCTAAACCCCCGATACACAATACCCCATAGAGGTTCTGATCCAATGGTTCTCCTGTGGATTCGATCCAATGGTTTGGATCTCCTTCCCTGTTCCTCGCAACTCGGGACTTCGTGAAACCAATAATTTGGTTTTCCCTCCAAACTCACGAACCCCGAATTCACGATTTCTGGTATGAGATCAACGACTGTCGTTGATCTGAATCTGACACTCGCTATCCTTTCTGAGATTTAGAGTATCAGAAGATACTTGGCCTTAATCCCCTCGCTTCTCTACGAGATCCAATGACCCACAGAATTTCACACTTCTCCACGAAGTGTCTCCACTGTCTGTTTCAGCTGTTCTCCTGTGCGACCTCCCAGAGGTTAAACTCCATGCACCTTCCTCCGGATCCGATGACTATCGGCTCTTTTCACTAGATCTGATGGCCCAGATCTCTTTCTCTTCCTTGTGTGCTTTCCTGTGTGCATCTGGATGTAGACTGATCTGACATCCCAAATCTCTCCTCTCCAGCTAATCTAATGGAAGCTATGCTCTACCTTGACCATGGCCTTCTTCCTTTCCCTTGGAATATTTCTTGCTCCAAAATGCCTCGACCTTTGTCTCTGCTGCGAAGCCTATAATCTTGGCTCCTGCCTATATTCTAAGAGGCATTCCTTCTCCTGAGATTTATTTCTCTAAACCTCAAAGGTTCCTTCGAACTCTGCGACCTCTTGCAGAACCTTTGCATGAAATGGTGCTATCTCTTCTGAGCTTATCTGTGGCTCTGACCTCAAAGTGTCTTTGTCCCTTTCTCTCCTTGAAGGGATGTAATTTCCCTCTAGCAACTTCTTGCTCAAGCACACTTTGCTAAGCCTGTAGGGTGTTCAGTAACCCTATGATTGTCTCCTCTTGTGACACTTATCTTCTCTCTGAACTCAACCAAGAGTTCCTTCTGTGCATACTTGCACCAACTCAATGCTCCCCTGGCAGAGTTCTCCAGAATCCTTAGTGATTCTGTTTTCTTTCCGAACTCGAAATAGTGTTCTCCTCAATGCATCCCGTGCATTTGGTCAATGCTTTCCTAGTAGAGCTTCCACAGAACCCTCAGTGATTCTATTTTCTCTGTGCCTTCCTCTGCACAGTCTTACCTCCAAGGTGTTCAACAACCTTGAGGCTTCTCCCTGGGTCTAATACTTCCTCTGGTGCACCCTCCTGGCACAGCTCTGTCCAAATTCCGCAGAATTCAGAAGTGCACTCTATGCACTGGCTTACAGAACCCGCAGTGTTCTGTCATGCAACCT
>JZKD02S1155734.1:36311-46869 GCA_000966675.3 Picea glauca
TAGCCTTGTTTGTCGCCTCAAGAAATCTCTTTATGGTCTCAAGCAAGCTCCCCGAGCTTGGTATGCCAAAATGGATAGCTTTCTTATTGCCATTGGATTCTCTAGATGCCATTATAATCCTAATGTCTATACCAAGAAAGTAGGAATCCATCGCATAATCCTTGTCCTTTATGTTGATGTTCTTATCCTTACTGGTAGTGACTCAAAACTTTTAAACCATGTGAAAACCATCCTTAAGAAGAAATTTGAAATGACAGACTTAGGATTTTTTCACTATTTCCTTGGCCTCCAAGTTTTGCAAACCAATGAAGGAATTTTTCTTTCCCAGTCTAAGTATGCTTGTGACCTTCTTTGTCTCTTTCACATGGATTATTGTAAACCAACCCCTTCTCCCTTCTAGTCTGGAGTCAAGCTTTCTGCCACCTGTACTTCTCCTGAAGTTGATCCCACCCTGTATCGTCAGTTAGTTGGTAGCCTCTTATACTTGACTCATACCCGTCCCGATCTTTCCTTTGTTGTTGGTCTTGTTGCCCGATATATGCAAACACCCCATGAAATCCATTGGAAATAATCTAAAAGGATACTTCTCTATGTTCATGGTATAGTTCAGTTTGGGATACATTATAGTTCAAGGGGGACTCCCTTATTGGTTGGTTTCACTGATTCAGATTGGGCTGGCGACCCCAATGATCGGAAGTATACTGCAGGTTATGTTTTCAGCCTTGGTTTAGGACCTTTCACTTGGGCTTGTAAGAAACAACAGGCTATTGCACTTTCTTTAGCAGAAGCAGAGTACCGAGCAATGGTGAATGCAAGTCAGGAAGCCTTGTGGCTTCGACAGATCCTTTCTAAGTTTGGATTCTAGCACCAGCATCCAACCAACCTTTGGTGTGAAAATCAAAGTGCCATCAAGCTCGCCAAAGACCCAATTCAACATCAACGTAGCAAACACATCGAGCTACACATGCACTTCATCAAAAAGCTCATTCATGATCAAGTTGTTGAACTGATCTTTTTCCCTATAGAAGATCAAGTTGTAGACATTTTCACAAAGTCTCTTACAGAAGCGAAGTTTTCCAAAATTTGATCTATGTTAGGAGTTCAGGAAGTTGTCATTAAGGGGGGATAGGATCTAATGCCTTTTTCCTTCTCCTATTGTTTCATTATTGTAAATCCTTCAATCCTATCCCAAGTTGTTCTTAAGGGGGGATGTTAGGATATTTAGACACTTAGGAGTTAGTTAAGATCTACTTGGTCTAATATGTTGTTAGGTAAAAGTGTTTTTCTTTAGTATGCATTTGTAGTTAGGAATTCCGACGGTCACGATATGTTCCCGAAAAAGAGTGATTTGATGGTTCATACTCTCCTCGATCTTAACGGCCATTGATCCATGGATTAACACCTAATTGGTCCATTATCTCTATTTAAAGAGCATGGAGGGTCATTTGTCGATGATCGATTGTGAGAACCTCTCTTGTAAAATTTCTCTGTAATCTTTTTCTTTGCATTAATAAACTGCTCCAAGTGGCCGCGTTGGCTAGGGCCGTGGATGTTTCCCCGTAGGGGTTTTACCATGTGAAAACATTGGTGTGTTGATCTTTGATCTGGTTATGTGAGTGGTTACTGAAGGTGTTCATCCTTTGTTGGAATACCTGTGTTTTCGAACACCTGAGTCTTGGAATCCCCCTTGCCTCTACCTTAGGTGAGACTTCATATGCTTCGCAGGTGTTTTCGAAAGGGCCGGTAGTTAGGGTTTTTTTGGTGCCTTGTTGAAGCGTTGAACCCTGGGTATACTCCTATGCCAACATGCCTCCCAAGGAAAATAATCTTAGATCCACTTTAGTTATTTATAGTCTAGATTTGTTCATGGTTATAAATAATTACACTATTTTTTTTAGCGTTAATTTTGCTTCCTATAGAAACTGCAAAATTCTTGTAGAAACTTCCAATAGGATAGGTTTATCTTCAAAGTTCAATTCATCTTATTCTTATTTTCATAAAAACACCAATGGACAATAAAAAAACATATGGTTTCCATTGATCAAAGGATTAGACATAAAATAATTTTATTTATTCAAGCATTAGTGTAGCCTGACTTCAATTATAACTTTATGTCATAACTTTAAATTGAATTCATTTTTTGTTCTCATTTTAATCTTTATGATTCAATATCCTTTACTTCCATTAGAATAAATTATTCTCATGCAATCTAGATTAGTTTTACTTCCAAATTGGGTTCTTTGTCTTCAAAAATATTTTAGAGTTGCTTTCTGTCATTTTCATTTTTTTTTCATCATTCCACACCTCTTAACCTTTGATCAGTCCCAAAACTTTGCTATCAACAATTGCATACTGTACACATAGTGCATAGCAACTCTTAATTTTGTATAAACCCCGGGTTGACAAATTAAAGTAAGGAGCCAAGGTTACAATAGATTATTGTTTCTATTCCAAGGGCCAACACTTTTTGGCACCGTTGTTGGGGAGGTGTTGAAGTTTGCATGTTATTCTTTTTGTTTTCTTTTGTGTGACCTGGAGAAGTAAAAATTATACCTCAATCACAAGGACAACTTTACTATAGAATTTATGTAGCATAACAACCCAAGTTCTTTCACTTCGTGTGATTATTGATAGCTCACTATCACACTCTTTTTGCATTATATAAAAGAAAAAAATGTTTTTCACTTTCTTTTTTATTTCATGAATGACTAGACCTAGATATAGGAAAGAATTGTTTTTGCCAAAAAAAGGTCCAAACAATCCATAGATTGGTATTGAAACACTAGAAATTTTCATGGAAAGGGAAGCTAGATAATTTGAAAATCTTTCAGAAGAGGGCCAATCTCCCTCACTTCATGCCATGGCTAGTGAAGAAGAGATGGTAGAAATATTTGAGTTTTCCATTCGGGAATCCATTGGAGAGACCAAGATGAAAAACATTAATCCTTTTTCCTTACCTCATTTTCATGGGATTTTTTATGAAGATCCTGACACTTTCTTGTTTGATTCTGCAGTTATATGTAGGACATATGATTATACTACCGATGAAAAAAAGTTCAAGTGTTTTCCTTCTACCTTGAAGGATTCAACTCTAATATGGTTTATGAGCCTGGAAGGAATAGTATCACAACTTGGGATCAAATGAAAAATACCCTTAGTTAAATATACAGAGACTATTGTAGATAAATATATATAAGGGATGATATTTTAAATATGACACAAGGGCCCGATGAATATCTAGAAAAATTTGAAGAGAGATTTCAACTAAGATACAAGAGAGCTCAAAATTTCACTCTAGATGAAGACTCACTCAAGCTTGTCTTACTTAGAGGGGTAAGAGGAGATCTGGTGGAAACATTGAATCTCCTATCCAATGGATATATATATTATTTGGAATATGATAATATAAAAATAGCATTCAAGAAATCTCAAGGTCCTCCAGAAAGAAAGGTAGAAGTAGTAGAGGTTTGGCACCTCAATATTCTAACCCTAAAACTCATATAAATAATGAATTAGGAGGGTTAATAGGAGATATGAAAATTGATATTTTACACACTTTATCCATGCAAATGGATACTTTGTAGATTAAGAAGAAACATGAGGAAGTAGAGAAGGTATTGGTTGTCTATTGTCCTAAATGCACTAAAAAGCATCCTAGAAATGAGTGCCCTTTAGACCTTATAGATGTTTGTGTTATTTGTGAAGAAAATCATTCAACTAACAAATGTCCTTCTTTTCCAAGATTGAAATTTACATTTCAAGGAGTAGAGGAGAATATGGAATCACTATACTTCATCAATCAAAGGAGGCTAGGAGAACCAAGACCCTTCCAAACAGGTTTTAACTTCAATCCTACACAAAATTTTAGTACATATAATTCTCAAATGTATCCTCAACCATGGTATAACCCACATCCTTGGACAAACCCAAATCCTTGATAGTACCAAGGATCTCCAATTCCTCCTCCATACCAATATTTTCCTATCATGCCACAAAATCAATGGAGTCAACCTCCACAAGGATGGAGGCAACCAAATTTTCAACAACCTGCATTACTTCCTCCTCCTCCTCAACCTAACAACACTAATAAAAACAATGTTCCTCCTAAAAAACCTCATCTACCTTCTCAACCTTCTCCAAATTGGAACAACAAGCAAGTTCAACCTATATACAACAATGATGCAACTTATCAGGCTTATTTCTTGGAACTACAAGAGATAAACCTTAGATCAAGAAATATATTACAAAAACAACTCAAGCTAAAATGAAATGGAGACTTTGAGAAAGAAAATATTACCTTACCTCGACCACAAACTCCTCCTTACCCTGAAAGATTACAAGAAAATAAAACTTTTACATATGAGGAAAAATAACTTTTAGGGGAACTTAAGAATTTGTGCATAAAGATACCTCTCTTACAAGCCCTCAAATATGTTCCCATTTTAAATAAATATGTCAAGGAAGAATGCATTATAATACCAGGGAGGAGAAGAAAAGATGCCACTACCATAAATTTTATATGACAATTAGTTGACCTTATGCTTGGAAAGTTCATTGTACCTAAATACTTGGATCCAAAAAGTACTCTAGTAAATGTACACATCAACAAAAACTTGATCTAGAATATTCTTATTGATCTAGGGGTTGTTATCAATGTTGTGAATAAATATACTATGCTAAGACTTAACCTTCAGATATTTTTGAGAGATACCCACATTATCCTTCATCTCGCAGACAGATCCATAGTCAAACTGAAGGCATGTTAGAAGATATCATAATTTCCATTTATCATTGGGATTACCCTATTGACTTCCTAGTCCTTGAACCCAAGTCTCAATCCAATGGATACTATCTAATTTTTTAAAGGCATTGGTTGGCCACAACATATACATACATTGGTTGTAGAACAAACAATATGACTATAAATGATGGCATATCCCAAAACCAAATTGTTCTTTATCCCCCTGCCCAACCATTGATAAAATAAAATATCCCTATGTGGGTGGAAGAATAAGAATACCTAACACAAACAATTTACTATGCCATATACGCAATCAACACATCCTTCCTTGATAGTATTGTTGGTGAGGACACTTTCCTTGAATTTTTTTTTACAAAATCAATATTCAACTGATGTGAAAATAGAAGGGATAATTGATGATAATAGATCTGAAATTTTTGCTGAAAATAACACAAAATTATGGATGGATATTTTCACTGTTGATATAGAAGATCCAACTATCAAAACCATAGAGACCAGTCCTGGAAAAACACTCAAAATCAACAATAAACTTACTAGTAAGAAAGAACAAAAGTTATTAGATGCCCGAAAACAAATGTTGAAGATTTTGCATGGGATTATAAATACATGAAAGACATACATCCTTCTATTTGTACTCACCATAGTTACATCAAGGAGGATTGCAAACCTATTAGGCATCCCCAAAGAAGGATGAACCCTGCAATGAAATACATAGTTAAACAAGAACTTCAAAACTTGCTAGATGTTGGATTCATATACCCAATATCTGATAATGAATGGGTCTCTCCTTTAGTTATTGTTCCAAATAATAATGGGAAATCGAGGAGATGTGTTGATTACTAAGAGTTAAACAAGGCTATCGGAAAATACCATTTCCCCCTACCCTTTATTGCCAAGTCTTGGATGTCTTAGATGGAAAGGAATACTTTTCATTTCTAGATGGATTTAGTGGATACAACCAAATTTAGTCCAGTCCTGAAGATTATGACAAGAACACCTTCACTTGTCCCTGGGGTACATTTGCCTACAAATTCTTACCATTTAACCTATGTAATGCCCCAACCACTTTCCAAAGAGAAATTATCAACATCTTTTGAGAACTAATTCACGATAAATTTGAGATCTACATGGATGAATTTACCCCTTATGGAAAGTATTTTGATGAATCCTTAGACAATTTAGACAAATTTATCCAAAGATGTAGAGAAATGAACTGGTCCCCTAACAATGAAAAATGTAATATGATGATGAATAAAGGGATTGTTTTAGGACATCATTTGTCCTCCAAAAGGATTGAAGTAGAGAAAAACAAAATCAAAATCAACCCCCTACTTCCTACACCTATAAAACCAAAATATATTAGAATTCTCCTTGGACATGCAAGATACTATAGGAGGTTCATCAAGAATTTCAGTAACATAGCTTCTCCTCTTTTTACCTTGTTGTTCAAATATGTAGATTATTGTTGGACCCTAAACGACCAACAAGATTTTGAAACAATAAAAGAGAAACTATCAATTGATCATGTACTACAAGGTCCCAATTGGGCTCTTCCATTTCACATTCACATTGATGTATCAAACAATTCTATAGGAGCAGTCTTAGGATAAGATGAATACATAAATCTTATGCAATTTATTTCATAAGTAAAAATTTGGTTGGTGCAGATCTCAACTATACTGTCAAAGAAAAATAATTGTTAGTGATAGTTCATGCTCTTAATAAATTAAGACATTGTGTTACAAGGTATAAAGTTTTGTCACATAGAGATCATGTTTCCATTAGATACTTGATGAACAAATATGACATTAATGATAGGATGATTAGATGGTTTTCTTATTACAAAAATTTGATTCATTCTTGATAATCCTGAAATGAAAAATGTAGTTGCATATTTTTTATCCACGTTGACTAATCCTACTGAAGAAGACATGCTTGATGACCGGTTCCCAGATGAGCACCTCTTTTCCATATCAAAACAAACCCCCTAGTTTGTTGATATATCAAATTATCTGACAACATGAAAGTTCCCTCAACATTTCATCTACAGAGAGAGATGCAAGATTGTTTAGAGAAGTTTAGCCTATACTTGGGTAGCATGCTATCTGTTAAAACTTTTTCGAGACCAAATTTTGAGGAGATGCATAAGAGAAGATGAGGTACATGATATCCTCCAGGATTTCCATGATGAAACATGTGGAGGACATTATGTAGGAAAGAGGACAACCTAAAATATCTTAAAAGCTAGATACTATTGGTCAACTGTACATAGAGATGTTCAACAATACACTTCACATTGTGATGAATGCCAAAGAATGGGGAAGTCTACAAAGAGGAATGTGATTCCTTTACAACCCAAAGTATCATTGGAACCATTTGAAAAGTGGGGAATGGAATTCATAGGCCCAATTAATCCTCCATGAGGGAAAAATAAACACATATTGGTATGCACCGACTATCTAACAAAATGGGTTGAAGTCAAATCTATGAAAGATTCCATTGAATCCAATGTAGCTGCATTCCTCCAAGAATGTGTATTCTCAAGGTTTGGTTATCCAACAAAGATATTCATTGATCAAGGACCTCAATTTACATCCATAATTATTGAAGAAATCATGAAGGAACACAACATATGTCATAGGAATTCAACACCCTACCATCCATAAGAAACTGGATTGGCCAAGGTCACCAAGCAAGAGATAGAAAAAATCCTCACCAAAACAATGATCATGAACAATAAAAATTGGTCAAAGAAACTCACAGAAGAGACATGGGCATACAAAATAACATAAAAACTGCCACAAGGATTACTCCTTTTGAGTTAGTCCATGGTAAGAAATCCATGCTCCTTATTGATTTTGAACATCGTACATTGAGAACAACAACTAAATTAGACATGAATTTACCATCCGCATAAAGATAAATATTTAGCCAACTAAATGCCTAAGATGAGTACAAGATGCAAGCCCTCTTCAACACTAATGTAGTGCAGCAACAAAGAAAATAATGGCATAACAAAAAGATTAAGCATAGCAAGTTCAAAGAGGGGGATTGGGATCTTTTATATGAATCGAGATTTAAGGAATTGAAGGGAAAGTTTATGAGTAGGTGGTTAGGACCCTACATTATTGAGAAGTGTTATGATACTAATTCATTCCATATCAGAACCATTGATGAGAAAGGAATACGCCCACTAATGAATGGATTCAAAGTAAAGGTCTACAACAAGCCACTGACAAAACAAGAGTTCACAACAATAGTGAGGACACAAAATTGTGATTGATAGTGGAGATGTTTTCAATCCATCATAATAAACAAAATATGAAAAAAAGAGAAAAAGGAATGAAAATACTGGATGAAAACCTCCCAGAGGCATCTAGGACATATTTTTGAGTGAAAACCTCCAATGGAGGCAATCTCATATCTAAGGAGTAAATAAATATCCTCATCAATAAAACCTCCTGGAGGCTTGATGAGGCAAGGCATTGGTGAAAACCAATAATGAGACTTCTTCCTTGAGAAAGATTTTTTTTTTTTTAAAGTACTAATATTTTGTTTTGCAGGTACCTAAGACACCATTGCAGTAACCATCTACACAAGGAGAAATAACAAAATAGTTAGGAACCAGAAAATAAAAGCAGTAAGAAGCTTTTTAGTTTATCTACACTTACCATGAAATATTCCATACATAACATTTTCCATCAACTCCATTCAATTATCCTTGTTCTTATTTTTCATCCTTCATCAGTACCACTTTCCATACTTAACCAATTTCCTTTTACATTTTGTTTTCAATAAAAAAAAACATACAGGGTTATCCTATAGATTTCTACAGGACCATCTTACAAGTTCTACAAGATCAACCTACAAGACCATATCTACAAAAAAAGACAAGCATTCAAGAGTCAAAATCAATATCAATGATCAATTTATGAATATCAACAACACAAAAACATTCTCCAACCATTGAATCAACATCACAAACAACAATCGAGCAAGAAAAATCACATTTCTGCAACATACTCTATATATTGTAGAAAATATTCAGAATCTACAAGATGCTCTATATCCAGTAAAACAATTGCAGCACTTAATTCAAAGAAGATGACAAAAGGACCTGAACATCGTCAAGTGACAAATCACCATTGCAATTACTCCAACCACATACAGAAAACAAAATTAAGATGTATTCAAACTTAATTAAGGTAACACATTAATCTCTCCTCTCGACATTTATTTAAACTTCATACAATTTTATCCATGCTTATTTCATATGGTCTAAGAATTTATAAAATCATAAATCTGGTGACAAAAACGAGGACGTTCACGTATTGTCAATGGGGGGTGTCCATAATTCATGTAAGATTTTAATTTTAATGTGGAGATTAAATGATTTAAGTGAAGGATCATTGCTATGATTTGATAGGGAAAATTAAGCAGTAATAAAAACATCAAGTCAACAACTGTGACAAGAAAACAATCCAATCCGAGATTTGGGGGCATAACTCAGAGTTAAAGATAAACTAGAGCACCATTTCAAATTTTGCAAGGAATAGGAGTTGGTTCAAGCTGTGTGAGATAAAGAACATGAGCTCGTGGGTGATAAATAGACTTAAAACACCCAACAAAAGAATTAGAATATGCTACATGAGAAGAATGATTATAGGTAGCTGTGAAACCCTAGAAAAAGAAACATCTCTACATTTGTAAAAATATTCTCATCGTTTGTTACTTTTTCTTTAATCTTTATGGGTTTCAAACTTATGGTCATTGTTGGGGGTTTCTATGGGTTCTTGAACAAACAAAATCGTATCCTGTAGAAACCCGATTTTCCCAGTCACAATCCTGTAGAAAATAGTTCTAAAAGCAACCAACTCTCCATGTGTTAAATTATTCTTATGTTTACAAACCCATGGTCGACTTGTTTCATCACTAGAGTTTATGTGAGTCTTTGAAAATGCATCCTGTAGAATCCCAATTTACACAGTTACTATAGAAATTTGTTGGTACAGGAATGACTATAGAGAAACTATATTGACTTTGAAGTTGTTAAGAAAACCCTCATTTGTTTTCCTCTTTTCTTCTAAGAAAACCCTTGCTGGAATTTTATCCACCATGTTTTCTTAAAAACAAAACCTAAGTAGTCAGACTCTCTAAGGAACAATTCAAATTGAACACTCTATAGGAAACCATCATCCAACCTTTCTCTTATTTTCAAAGACTCACCTCATCATCTTTGAAATCAACCATGGGAGATGGATTCAAAAGGAGAGAGCCAACGAAGCCTTATAGGGTTTTTGAAAATCCCGAGATAGTAGAAATATTTCAGAGATATAATTGGATAGGATTCTTTGAAAGACAGGATATGATGATGAGGTAGCTATAGATTTTTCTCATAATTTACATAATATGAAAGAAAAAAAATATGTGACCGCAATAAGGGGTCTGGTAATGAGAATTAATTAATCCTCCATCAACAGGGTATCTAGTCTTCCCTTGGGCCTCCCTTGAGATAAAGAAGAGAGATAAGAATCCATTAATGCCAAGAAGGCATTCTTCCTCCCAAATGAAAAACTTGATGAGGAAAAAAATGACATCTAAAGGAAAATCCTTTGTCATACATTTCCATAGGTGGCCTATTGTTAAGCCCTAATGTTGGCTCATTACCCCTTAATTGGGGAATATTAGAGTAGTAATGCTATTTTATTTATGTCGGCTTTAGGCCATTAGTTGTAATTTATATTAGTAATGTTATTTTAATTATGTCGGCTTTAGGCCATTATTTGTAATTATACC
>JZKD02S1155734.1:52034-67257 GCA_000966675.3 Picea glauca
GATTCGTGACTTACATGTGCCTGAAATGTTGAATCAGTCTGACACTTGTCATTACCTGATTGTGCCATGTGTCCCTATCTGACGTGGTCTGCTGACGTGAGTTGGGTCAACGATCTAGAGCACATATTGATCTAATGGTTCAGGTTCAGTCAGGATTTCACACATCGCGATTTCGGGATTCTTGATGTCAATATTCTTTGACATATCCAACTCTCGATCCTCAAAACTTCGACAAGGAGTCGGATCAACTATCCACATAATCCCCTGAGATGGACGGTCCTCCTACTTCCGAGATTTGTGAGCCCTCCAGCTGAGCTCGTGGTCCACGTGACCTCCCCCTATATGACCACAACAAAACCTCCTCATCGAGGTTTTGGACTTTTCGATGTCGAAACATATATGTCCTCGGGATTCGTGATCCCTCGAATCCCAACGTGCTCTTTACGCACTATCTCTCCTGGCTAGGCTCCTGGTCCATATGACCGTTATCCCTATAATCGCAGTCTTACCACTCGTCAGGGTTTTGAGCTTTTCAATGCCACAATGCATTGGCTCACAGGATTCCTAATATGTGAAACCACGATGAGTCAACCCTCCTTTCGGGATTTCATCTTGACTTTTCCCGATGGTAAACCTCGTGTTGCTCCTGTCCAATCTAATGGCTGACGGGATTTCTGAATGAGATCTAATGGCTCTCGATCTTTGTCTTCCTTCTCCTCTGCGAACTCATGTATCTTGAGCTTTGCTGCGCACGTTCTCCTTGACGTTGTTCCTCCTGAGCTTTCACTTCCGAATCCCCAAGGTATTTTATCCTTCTTATCCTACCATATTCACTGTTGTACTTTCCATCAATGACAAGAATACTCTACCTGTTAAACATTTGCCAACATATATCACATAGATACAATATTCCTTTGTCTCTTATTCTTACATTTTCCTATCCTTCTATTTATACATACAAAATGGGCCTAAGCATGGGTAAAGCCATAGGCCAACATCCCTTTCCCATTACATATTTCCAAAACCCAAAAAGGGACCCAAAAGTGGGTTGAGATTCTGCAATCTCTGCTTTGTCTGGTGCTCCATCTTTGACAAGCTATCAAAGTCCCAAAAACGGTCAAATATGACCAAGTGCTCCCAAAACTTGGTCAAGGGCCAATAGGCCCCCAACACTCACATGTCACTCGTCTCAATTCACTCTGGTCTGAGCAATTCTTCCTCGAACGTCTTAAGCTTGGCTCGAGCTACTTCAACCTACTGCAATGCTACAATCTCTTCCTCAGTGAACTTCTGGGTGAGTGCGTCATTGACTAGCCCTTCTAGGCATTATTCTGCAGTGATGACGACCTGTTCTAACTCGGCTCCTTGGATTTGAACTTTGATGAGTAGTTGAAGTCGTTGAAGTCATTGAGAGACTTCCATCACTTTTCTCTGGATTGTGTGGATCTGTTGCTGGGTCGTGCGTTGCTCTGGAAACCTTTTCATTCTTTCAACTAGTGTTAAGGCCTTCAAATACGTCTATAGCATATCTGTGTGTTTCTTTTCTTCCTAGAGTTGTGACTCCAGTGCCTATAACTCTGGATTTTTTGTAAGGTTTTCATATGTCTGAGCGCTCCTGGAGCTCAGCTGCTTGCACTCCAAGGCAAGGGTTTTCATTTTTCCAACTGCACTACGAGCAGTTGCCTCTCTTAGGTCTCTGATTTCTTGAGGAGTTTCAGGAACGGTACGAAGTTCCAGATCTGTGATGCACTATTGAAGTTGCTGGATTACTTCTTCAAGTTACGCCACTTACTGTGGGACTCGTTCCTCAATTTTCACTTCTATGACTGTCAAAGAGTGAAATGCATTGTGAACCCTTTCCTGTACTTCAAGTTGCTCTATGAGAAATTGTTCCTTGTTTTTCTGTAGCGCTGCTTTCTCTTCATCCCATTTTTCTTGTGGAGATCACTTTTCCTTTTTTGCAGTACTTTTGTGGTCCTTGAGGTCTTTATGAACTTGCACTAAATCCTGAATGGCTTGTGCTATCTCTTCTTGATCTTGTTGCAGCCGAGCTTCGACTGTATCAACAATCCGATGTAGTTGGGTTGGCTCATCACCTAATTCTGGTGTTCCTGATGGCAGGGGCACGGTGGAAAATGTGTGGCTAGACTGTATTGCTTGTTTTACTCCTTGAAGCTCGTCCCTGATGCAACTAAAAAATTCCTCCTACTTGGCTTCCTACTTTTCTACTATCTCTAGTGAAGTATCATTCAGTACAGTGAATATGAAGTGAAAGTCATCCGTAGTGAGAACAATCTCAAACTTGGTTCTGGTTGCCTTAACTTTCTTCCTGGATGAAGGCTTTGGTGGGGTAACCTTCTTTTTCTTGGAGGGATCCTCCTCCTCTCTAAGGGGTGTAACTTTGCCTTTATTTTTCTTGACCTCTGTATTACCTGGCTCTCCACCCTCACCTCCCTGTGCAGGTGAGATCAAAGTGGTCTTCGCAGAAGTATTTTTGACATCTTGAACTTCTTCATCTTTCTTGGTCTTTCTTGGTCTAGGGGTATCATGCACAAGTTTTGGACTGTCTATATCAGAAATCTCAGTGGGGTCTACTGAGATGAGGAGGTCTGCTGACCAGTCCTTGGTGATTTCTTCCAAGTCTTCTTCTATTAACTTATAATAGGACTGTAACTACTGCTTGTGCTCGTCAGCGCGTGCGGTGATGTATATAAAGTGCTTGTTTGCACTGAACTTCATCAGGGGCCGAAACCTGTAGAGGTTTTTTGAAGTGATGCATGGTGTAGACTGGATTGCAATCTTCAATTGATTATAGTAGGCATGGAAGACAACATTGGATTGACACTGCTTTTTCATATCACTCAAGTACCACAAGGTTATGAAATTTGAAGCTAAAGGCTCAAAGGGCTCAATGTTCGAGAAGGTCTCACCTTCTGACCCCTCCCATGCAATGAAAGCTATCAATATGAGAAGCCAGCTGAAGTGGAACTCATATCCTTGGTCCTACACTCCTCTACAATCAAGCTCTAGCTAGTTCATGAGTTACTATGCCCAATTCATTTGTAGTCCTTCTGTGCACTTTCTGGCGAGGTCAACAACGAATCCAGTTACTTGGGTGGGCAAGTTCTTGTGAACTAGCTTGCCTATGATCATATGAAATACGAGGTGCATTGCACCACTCTGGATAGAGGCTACCTTGTAACCTCGCATACCCTTCTCTACATCTCCACAATTTTCTTTTATTCATTGGGCTAATTCTCGGTCTAAGGTCTTTCTAGGGTAAAACTCTTGTAGGTCAGGGCCTTGCATGCTCAACCCTATGATCTAATTGATCAAGGTCGGATCCACAATGATGCGACGGTTCAACCATAAGTAACCTCTATGGTAGCATGACAACAACAATTTCACGCATGCATTTACTTCATGGTGTCAACCAAAGTGTAGGATCTTCATCACATTAAGCAGTGTGGACTGTGCGAGGTTCTAGGTCCATGGCTGCAGGATAATCTTTGAATTCTTGTCTTTGGTCCTGTTCAAGTACTTATACAGGGCCAACATGATGTAATATTTCCAGTCTCCAAGGTTGAAGTCACTAAATTTTAGTGTTACGAGCTTATCCTGGTCAGTATGAACTGCATGCACCCCTTTCGGAAGGTACGCAATGATCATGGCATATTCGAACTCTCGGGGTACACTGTCACGGATGATGGAGCCACACAGAGGGGGTATATAGGCTGGTATAATGATTGGAATCAACCTAGCATTGGCGAGTTCATCTCTGGGCTTAGTACGTTTCTCATTGGCTGGCCAGGATGGACCAACGTCAGTAGTGGATGCAGAGGCTTCTAGTCCTCTCATGGATGATGCATGTAATCTTGTGGATAAACCTCGCTTTGACATGACTCTCTTAGTTCTTACCTCAAGGATAACTTTTTTTAACATATTCTTTGGTAGAGGTAAGCTCGTCGGACATATGTGCTCAAGATAAAATAATCGGGTTCACGACGGTCTTAGAGACTACACTAGATTGAACAACAAGAGTGTAATGAGCACTGTATGCAATTGCTAGTCTACAGACTTCAAATTCTCAATTGGCAAAAGTGTTCCTCATTCATGGCATGCCGAGATAGATAGGCAATATTGGTAACGGTTTAATTGCAACAGTTATGAGCCTCATTAATGCTTCTTTTGTCCATTATGGAGCAGTCCAACGGTTTGGTGGTGAACCATAAATGTTTTTTCAGCCGTTCGGAGCAGCATTCAAACAGATATATCAGCTTCCAACGGAAACATTGCTTCACCATAGCGAAGTGTCATATGTCACTGTTCTGATATCCCGACGAAGCTCCAATTTTGCAAAGTTTATTTCTATGAGGTACCCTCTGGAACCTATTGTAACTTCTCAATCTTGACCTTCTTCTTACATAGCTTCCTATCCTTTTTCCCCATGAGCTTTGTCTCGGTGGTTCTTTTACCATTCTGATTCTTATTTTCCTTGGGCATATTCACTTCACGTTGTTGAGATCCTTTCTTTGGATTCCAGTGTATCAATTCTTCTTTATCTGGCGTAGAAATGCCAGTCTTTTGTATGTCTTTCGATGTTCCTGTAGCTTCAATATCTGGGCTTCTAGTGTCAAGTAGCTTCAATCTGTTCTCCTGTTATTCCATCAACTATGCAATCTTTCGGGTCATGAAATATTTTAACTCTTGTCTCTTATGTTCTAAGACTTCTTCTTCTTCCTTCTTTCTAGCTTGATCTCTACCAATCCAAGATTTTCCTAGTAACATGGTAAGTGGGGCACTGTCTTCAACAAATTTAATAATCTCAAAATCTTCCCTTGTCGAAGTTCCATTGACTGTCATAGGTATTTGAACGATATTTCCACATAACATCATCATTTTTCCTCTAAATAGTCCTATTCCTCCTAATGAGGGGATCATATCAGTCTTCCCTATAGCTTCCCAAGTTTTTTCTGGCATAATTTTCACTTGTGTCTCTTCATCAAGGAAAGAGTCAATGTCGAAGTCTCCTATTCTTTCTTTAATGCATTATTTTTCTTTGAAAACCTCTGATAGTATAACATATTGATGGTCATTCAGGGTCTTTTTCATTTGTATCAATACCTTCTCTGATTCTTGTTGGGGTTCTGCCTCTTCTGGATTTGGCTTAGGGTTTTCTTTATTCATATTCATTCCTTCAAGCTTAGCAATCATTCTAGGGCAATCCAACACTTCATGGTCCAAATATTTGCAACATAGGAAACTAGATCTTCCACTAGGGAATTCCTTAGCAAGATGTCCTAGTATTCTACAACTGTAACAGAGGGTTAACCCTCTCTTTCGTTTAAATGTTCCCCAACTTCTTTTGTACTGTGCACCAGGATCATGGTAGCTAGCCTGCAAAAAAGTCTTTCTAGGATCCTGCATCCATTTGTTAGTCCAAACATTCTTTCTATGCATAAGTATAACATATCTATCATTATGCTTATCAAATTTATTCATAACAAACTTTATTTCATCTGTCAGATCCCTAGTTTTCAAGATAGGACATAATCTATCAAACACACCTAGATTCATGTCTTTAGAAACAAAAATTTCCACTTATCTTACTTCTACAGAGTACAAAACTTCCATATCTAAAAACTTTTAACTATTCTTACCTTTATTAGAGCACTAAGCTTACAAATATTACCTCTTTTCTACAGATCTGACCTCTTTTCTTCATAAACTTCCACTTTTACTTTTCTTAGAGCACAAAGCGTTCACATCTTGATTCTTTTCTTAAGATCTAACCTTCTTTCTTTAGCACAGATCTTTTCAGATCAAGTGGAATACTGTGCACTAGGGCATAGATCCACGCACAGAGCTTCCACAGTTTCAAGGTGAATCTTTGCACAAAGCTTGTTCTTCCTCAGTTCTCAACAATTACAGTTTCAGTCTTGGCAACAGAACCATTTGTTGGCATAGGGGCAGACCCGAGGTTCAACGCTACAACAACACACCAACAAAACCCTAACTACCGACCCTCTAGGCAACACCTGCGAAGCAGATGAAGTCTCACCCGAGGTAGAAGAAGGGGTGGTTGTGAGACTCAGGTGTTTGCAACCTTAGCTGGGACATAGGTCTTTGATTATATCACTTAAAAAGCACTTAGAATTGATCATTCATCAATATTCAACCCTTATTATACTTCACAAATAACACATAGCATCACAACATTCACTGATATCTAAGGTATCTTAGTACTTAGAAACAGTAAAACAGATAAGATCTAGTAGATTAGCACTAAGCATCTTCATACATATCAGATATACTATTCATACACATCTAATGAAGGACAAAGCATAATTATATCCATATAAATATATCAAAGCACTTTGCAAAAGTAGGGATAAAGACATCAAGTCAAAGCACAAAGAATAACACATAGATTTATGTGGTTCACTCCCACTCTGGGGCTATGTCCACCAACTCTTCTTGTTTATTAGTGTCTTCAATCGATTACAAGCACATAGTTACCAAAACCTACTGTGCATAGGACAAAAGATCTGTGCATCTCGCTAGATCCTTCTTCCTTGTCTTACAACACAAATCCTCCTATATCTCCACACAAGGACTTGCACTAAGATCTGCAAGCCTATAGAATGCACAACACCTCAATCACACAGATCCCCCTTAGCACGTAGTATATATCACATAGATACAATATTCATTTCTCTATTATTCTTACATTTTCCTATCCTTCTATTTATACATACAAAATGGGCCTAAGCATGGGTAAACCCATGGGTCAACATCCCTTTCCCATTACATATTCCCAAAACCCAAAAAGGGACCCAAAAGTGGGCCAAGATTTTTCAATCTTCGCTTCGTTTGGTGCTCCATGTTCGACAGGTTGTTGAAGTCCCAAAAATGGTCAAATATGACCAAGTGCTCCCAAAAATTGGTCAAGGGCCAATAATATCTTTGCATGATCAACTCCAACTTTTTCTAAGGTTATCACTAACTAGCTCGTTACAACATGTATCCTTTAGAAATGTTCAATAAGCCTTTTGGAGAAATCTTAGGTTCCTCCCAAGGCCAAGAACCTCAGATCCACTTAATTTTTTTATAGTATATCTTTGTTCACGCTTTTAAAGACTTACACTATTTTTCTAAGCTTCATTTTTGTTTCATGTGGGAGCTTCATGTTGAAACTGCACAATTCCTATAGAACTGTACAATCCATGTAGAAACTTCCTGTAGGAAAGTTTCATCTTCAAATTTCAATTCATCTTAATATTATTTTCATGAAAACACAACTGGACAAAAAAAACACATATGGTTTCCATTGATCAAAGGATTACACATAAACTAGTTTTCTTTATGCATGCACTAGTGTAGCCTCACTTCAATTACAACCCTTTTTCATATCTTAGATTGACTTCATTTTTTGTTTTCAGTTTAATCTTTATGATCTAGTATCCTTTACTTCCATTAGAATAAATTCTTCTCATGCCATCTAGATTAGTTATACTTGAATATTTGGTTCTTTCTCTTCAACAATAGTTTAGAGTTTCTTTTTTTCATTTTCATTTTTCTGCATCATTCCACACCTCTTAACCTTTGATCAGTCTCAAAACGTTTCTACCAACAATTTCATACTACACACATAGTGCATATCTCCTCTTAAGTCTATACGAACCCCAATTTAACAAAGTAAAGTAAGGAGCTAAGGGTATAGTAGATTATTGTTGCTATTCCAAGGGCCATCAAAGTTCATCCATTATTCTTATGGTTTATGGTTTCCCCATGTTCTAACAAAGATATATGATTGGTATCAACATTATTCTTCCCTAGCTTCATGAACACCTCAAAATCAAACTGTTTATACAATAGTAGCCAATAATTGATCCATCCTTCCTGTTATTGCACATGTTACAGGTTGGGAAAATCCCGACCCAACCACTAAATGGATACAACTAAGAGGTCACCTACCCATTTTCACCTTAGGCAGGTGTCACTCTCACTTTAGAGGTGATTTAGTCACATCAAGGGGGGGAATCCCGGTGACCCTAGGGGGAATGAGATGGAAAACGATGAAGATGAATATCAAGTCCCTAGAGGTCAATTCTAAGTGGTATTAAGGTCTTGGGATGGATTCTTGGTAAGTTCTAAGGGTTTCCAAGTATGTTAAGTAACCTACAAATCGTGAGATACCTTCTCGAGACACACAAAAAAAAACATATAGTGCAATATAATAAATTGGAAAATCAAGTTAAACTTGTTGTCCCTAATAGAAACTGTTAGTAACAATGTATATCAGCAATAAAATGGCACCATAAGCTGCAAGATAAATGCTATAAATCAAGTGAAAGATACAAGAGAAATATTAGCTAAATACTAGCAAAACTCAAGATTAAATACCAAGATACTAGCATGAAAAGACAAGGTTGTTGTAAACACTTTTATGCAGAAAATTATATCAGCATTATGGCTATAAAAATCAATGTATTAAAGAAATAAAATCAGCCACTAAAACTCCTCCAAACTTTTCCAAAGTAAGACAAGTGTGCAAACTTTGGGAAATTTCCAATGGTTGATGAGAGAGTTATTCAAGCAATTAGATTAGGGTTTATGCAACTCTAATGGCTGAAGATGAAAAATTGTAACAACAACAAGAAATATCCCTTTCATGGGTACACCCTAGTGGTTGTGAGGTGCTCAAGGATCAAGGAACATAATCCAAGTTCCAAAAAGTAAATATGACAAGAAATTATGTTGCGCAATGAAATATTTTTTTTTACCAGTCCAAGATTAGTGCCTTTAGTTATGGGCTAATAGGGTAAAAAATAAAAATCTAGGATTACAAAACCCTTTGGGGTGTAAATCCTCTTACTTCCCAAGGTAAGTAACCTAGCTAGGGTTTGAAATTGAGGGGTGTAAATCCTCTTACTTCCTCAAAAAAAACCTTGAAAAATAACTTTAAAAGATTGATAAAATGGTGGAAACTAGGATAGGGGTGTATATCCTTATACTCCCTATCTATCCTTAGCCAAAAAAACCTTAACTTGAATTACAAATGGTAATAAAAAAGTAGAGACCATACCAATCCAAGAAAATCCTTTAACATGCCAAATTAAATCTCCACAATAGAAAAAGAATGACCTCCAAGAGATAGTGCATCATCATCATCATCATCAACCATAACCAAAAAAACATTATTCCATATAACAAAAGGAAAAATATTCCAAGTGTAGTGAAAATTTCAGTCCAAGTACTTTTCACAAGTGGGAGAGTTATGATAAAATGAAATATTATGATCTCTTTTTTATACAAAATGTCACTAAGATAGTTTGTCCACATAATTAAGGGTAAAACTCAATATTAGGGGTCAAAAACCCTAATATTTCCCCTTTTTACAAAGTAATATTAAAACATTCACTTTAATTTCACTTTTGCACAAAGAAAACCCCTAGTTTATAAAGAAGTCAACCCTTTAGGGGACGTTTTGGAACTAGGAAAAGGTTGTTGGTGATGGAGGAGTGTAGAAAGGATTACCAAAGCCACATGTCAAGAATCCAAACAACTTCCTTCATGATCAAAGACTCAATCCCCACAAAAATTCCTTGTGCCAATGCATGTCAACCTCACCACCAAACTGTAACCCCCGTAGGTGATGCCATGCCTCTAAAGGTGATTTTTTGCCTCTCCTAGATAGAACATTGGGCATGTGGGGGGTAGTTTGTGTCATCCAAGTCATATTATAGGCGTTCAAAGTTTGAAATATATCATCTAGCATGCGGGCCCTTGGAATCCACCTGTGGGCTTCAAGCCCCATGGAAGCCCAAGCTTGGCTTGTTCTTCCAAAACTTTACACCAACTAGGTCCTACAAAGACAAATAAGCATGCCATCTAGGGATCTCAAGTCAAAACATCATGATAAGTGAATCCAATCAATAAATGATCCACCTAAGCATGTGCATCAAAGATTACTATGTCAAACAATTAAGTTCTAAAATACATTATGCGACTTGTCAAGATTGAATATGGGAAGGGTGACGAGGTGTCCTATTGGGTAGATTTTTCCCTAGGTCAAGGAGAGTTTCCAATATATCCCTCTCTAATCCATGTAAGGTAAGTGAAGTGGTTAGGGTTAAGACTCAATGGGCATGGGGTTCATGACATACAAGATGTTGTAGTGTCTCATTCTTGGGTGCCTTTGTAGAGGGTGTGTTGTACCTTTGTTTGCAAATAAATTTTTTCCAAGCCCATTGTTTTTCCATTCATTGTTTCTTTCATAAATTTAAGTACAAATTGAAGGTCACTGGATTGGTGTGGTGTCCAGATAATGAAAGTATCACCCACAAATACCTAGCAGAAATGAGAAGTTTGGCTCATGATGAGACCCCCTTTCTGTCAACCATGCAACTGAGAGTCATTACCCTGGTTTGGTGACTAGATAATGGTAATTTAATACCACTAGATATCCACATACATGATAGGTAGGCTCGTGATGAAACCTCCTATCCTCCAACTAACATATTAATAATTCTTAATCATATTTATTGTGGGTCCCCCTTTTCTAAAAGATAAGCATTTCATTGCTTTCTTGGGTGATCCCTGGGTGAAGCATCTAGAAGTTTCATACAAGGCTTTTATATTTTACCCAACATCAATCCCTCTAGGCCTTCAACCCCTTCTTCCCATAGAATGAGGACAACCCCTTCTTGGGTCAATACACCCTAAAATCCCAATAGATAAGGATATGGGGGGAATTAATGCTGAAAAGTGGTAAGTATGGTTGGGAATGGTACGATGACTCTTCAACGAAGTTCCTAGTAGCAAACTCATCCCCAAGGAAGACCACTTACTAGGAAATTAGAGAAAACTCAGAGAAAGTTATTAGAGAATATATGATGGTGCTATCACTCTTCATCCATATATATATATATATATATATATATATATAGAAATCCAAAGAAGAACTAATCTAGAAAAGAAAAATTTTGACATTTTATTTATTTATTAATTTTTATTTTTATTTCTAGCCTAAGCATGAAATCAATATGAAAGTAGAGCAAAATGAAAATGAAATGCATCTAAACTAGTATAAGAAATAAAGATGCAAATGTAGGGTAAAGAAATATGATCTACCTACTTACCTGGGGCATGGTCTCTTAAGAAGTCATGTGACCTAGACATAAGGTTGGTGAAGAGATCCATCCAATAGTAATGGTATCTTCCTCCCATCTAATGCTGTCATATAGTACTTTTATTTATCGGGCATCTTCTTGATGATGTAAGGGCCAAGCCATGAGTTGTTATATCGTTGGTCATATCTTGGATTTCCCTTCATTTTGTCCCACATGAGCGCAATAATTCCTTCACTAAAATTGATGCAAGGTGTATCCTCAATGCATGGAGGCTCTGTGTGGACCATCTCTTTGATAATTTCTTCATGTTTCTCATCTTCTTTATTCAAAATATGGATAGAGTCTAGCTCCTTCCCATGGTATTTTGCAATTTTCCTTTCATTTATCCATGGGAGAAACATCTCTATGGGATATTCTCATATGAATGGTAGCTCGGATGGATCATACTCAATAATTTGTCGAGGCACATCATAGTTGTGTTCATTGACATAATTAGGGCCCCTCAGATCAATCACATGTCTATCATTCTTATCCCTATTGTATAAGATTTCATACATAGCATCTCCCATGGGGATATGTGCATGTGTAAGGATCATGCTAAGAAAACCTCCAAGGGAAGATGACTAGGTCTTATAAAAGAGCATCCCCCAGGAATATGGAACATCGATCACTAATATGTCCATGAGGAGGCTGATATGTGGAAAATCAATCAAAAATACCTCAACATCTTCACACACCCCAAAGACAACTACCCTTCATGAATCAATACCACATAAATTTACATAGGGTTAGGTTTTCTTCAGACCAAGTTGTTCCATCACCTTTAATGACATGACATTTTTTGAGGCCCCAAAATCAAGCATGCAGTTGTTCAAGTGGAGGCCATTCATGGCTAATGAAATATATAAAGGAGGATTAATTTCCCTTGGATGATTGAAATACATAGTGTTCAAAATGATAGGAGTCTATTCCTTCTCAGTTGGCACCTGTAAGACCTTCAAAGCTTCCCTTTTTACAGAAGGAATATTACACATCTCTGTCACTAGGACCATCATATTCAGTTTTCCAAACATATGTGAAACATATATATTTAATTGAATATCATATGTAGGATTTGTATTAGGAACAAACTCATGTACCGAAGGTGGAAGTGGTAGGGCCACCTTCTCTGCTAATGGAAGAGGAGTAATAGGTTAAGATGGAGGGGATGAAGCTTTATTTCTTCTAGTGTAGTTCATATATTCCCTCCTCCTTAATTCCTTCTTCTGATCATCTATCAACTTATTCAAGGCCTAGAGTCTCCCCTCTCTTTCTCCTCTTCTTCTAGCTTCATTGGTATTCTCTTGGGTAACTTGTTCCTCTTGGAAATAACAAATCATATCAATGAAATTCATATCATCAGGAGAATATTCATATTATCAGGGGAATTCATCTTCTCCATGGGGTTCTTGGCACAGGAGGCACCAATCTTCTATATCAACTGTCCCAACTGGGTTTCAAAGTATCTAGGGCCTTTGCCTCATGTTGAGGCCTTGTTTTCCAACCTGTGGCATCTCTCTATTGTTTGGAAAAATAAGGTCTAGGAGCAACCTGATTTCTTTCCACTGTAGTCAAATGGCCCATAATGCGATTATGCACCTGGATAAAATGAGTATTCTTCTAGTCTATATTATGAGTTAAGGGAAATCAGATTAGAAACACTATTGTTGGAAACCTTAGTATTTTATTTTTCTTTGGCACGAGGGTAGTGAAAAGGTTCTACCCTTGAGTCACAGATATTTTCTTCAATATCGACACTGTACTCCTTGTCTTGTGCCAATGATGTGGGATTTTTCTCTTTGAGAATGAATAAAAAATGAACTTCAAAAGAATTCATGTAAAGGAGACGAATTGATGATCCTGTAGTACCGAATTCTGTTGGAATCTGAGTGTACAACCTATCAAAAATAGTATTGAATTCCTTGACTGTATCATTCTCCTTTTTATTTATCTGATTAAATTGATCTCC
The DNA here is from genome assembly GCA_000966675.3 of Picea glauca. Classification (NCBI taxonomy): domain Eukaryota; kingdom Viridiplantae; phylum Streptophyta; class Pinopsida; order Pinales; family Pinaceae; genus Picea; species Picea glauca. The sequence goes on from JZKD02S1155734.1 coordinate 65,178, forward strand.
AAGCATCCCATCATCTATCTTTGTTGACAATCTATTCTTAAATAAGTTGGAAAAAGCTTCGTAGGACGTGAGATGATTGTCAGGGAAACCTCTGAACCAATCAAGAGCTTCTTCAGTAAATGATGAGGAAAATAACTTCATGGCCACATATTCATGCTCAATACAAACATTTTCCATGTCCCATATCATGACATAAAGATGGTCTTCAATAGTTATTAAATTATTTCCTGGGAACTTTGACAACCACTTGTTGACTTATTTTGGCATTGTATTAGGGTATCCTTGGATAGTGGACATTTTGAGGGTTTTGTATAGATATTTTTTCCAAGGGTGAGACATTGGATCAGAAGGAAGGGTAATATGGAAGAGGTTTTTGACAATGAGAGACTTGAGAGGAAGCCTTCTTTGGTATACCTTAGAAGGTTTGAACCTCCCACGGAAAATGATTTGGCAAATGAAGGGTTCTAGGAAGGTGGATTCACCAAATGAGCTTGGAGGTGATCTCATAACGAAAGGTAGAAAGGGAACGTCCCTTAGGTGGCATTTCCAATAAATCTAAGGGAAAGGATTTGGGATAGCTTGCCAAAGTGTTATTAGGGTTTTGAAGAGGATTCAAAGTCCTTCGTAGCAACAGTGCCAAAAATGTTACCGGACAAGTTGTACGTTGGGAAAATATTGACCCAACCACTAAATGGTGACAAATAAGAGGTCACCTACCCGTTGTTACCTTAGGCAGGTATCCTTGTCACTTTAGAGGTGAGCTAGTCACCTCAAGGGGGGAATCTTGGTGACCCTAGGGGGAATGAGATGGAAAAAGTTGAAGATGGAGGTGAAGTGCCTAGAGGTCAATTATAAGTGGTATGAAGGTCTTGGAATGGATTATTTGTAAGGTCCAAGGGTTTCCAAGTATTTTGAGTAACCTGTAAATGGTGAGATACCTACTCAAGACACAAAAAAAACAAGCATATATTGCAATACAATCAATTGGACAAGCAAGTTAAACTTGTTGTCCCTAATAGAAGTTGTTAGTAATGGTGTATATCAGCAATAAAATGGCGCCATAATTTGCAATATAAATGCTATAAATCAATTGAAATATACAAGACAAAGACTAGCTAAATACTAACAAAACTCAAGATTAAAGACCAGGATACTAGCATGAAAAGACAAGGTTGTTGTAAACACTTTTCTACTGAAAATTATATCATCCTTATGGCTGTAACAATCAATGTGTTATAGAAACAAAATCAGCCACTAAAACTTCTCCAAACTTTGCCAAAAAGTGAATTATCTAGCAATTAAGACAAGTGTGAAAACTTTGGGCCATTTCCAATGGTTGATTAGAGAGTTATTCAAGCAATTAGAGATTAGGGTTTCTGCAGCCCTAATGGATGAAGATGAAAATTCGTAACAACAGAAAGAAATATCCCTTTGAAGGGGATGCTCTAGCGGATGTGAGATGCTCACATCACAAAGAACACAATTTAAGTTGCAAAAAGTAAATATGACAAAAATTGTGTTTCCCAATACAATATTTTGTTTCTCCAATGCAAGATTAGTGCCTTTGGTTATGTGTTAATGGGGTCAAAAATAAAGATCTAGGATTACTAAACCTTGGGGGTGTAAATCCTATTACTTCCCAAGGCAAGTAACCTATCTAGGTTTTGAAATTGAGGGGTATAAATCCTCTTACTTCCTCAACAAAACCCTTGCATAATAACTTTAAAATCTTGATAAAATGGTGGAAACTAGGATATGCGTGTATATCCTTATACTCCCTATCTAGCCTTGGCCAAAACAACCTTAACTTGAATTAAAAATGAAAATAATAAAGTATAGACCATACCAATCCAAGAAATCCTTTAACATGCCAAAGTAAACCTCCACAGTAGCAAAAGAATGATCTCCAAGAAATAGTGCACCATCATCATCATCAACCATAACCAAAAAAACATTATTCCATAGAACAAAAGGAAAAATACTCCAAGTGTAGCGAAAATTTCAGTCCAAGTACTTCTCACAAGTGGGAGAGTTATGATAAAATGAGATCTTATGATGTAAGGTAGCTAGAGAGGTAGTT
>JZKD02S1155734.1:111853-123030 GCA_000966675.3 Picea glauca
TACTTCTTATCAACCATGACAAAACAATAATGAGTCATATTTACATCAAACACTATTGGGTCCATTACCCAAAAATTTTTGCTACGGGTCTTTCTTCAAGGGTTGACATCAATGACAACCAACCTTAATCAACATGGGGTTCATGACATACAAGGGGTTGTAGTTTCTCATTCATGGGTGCCTTTGTAGAGTGCGTGTGGTACCTTTGTTTGCAAATGCACTTTTTCCAAGACCATTATTTTTCCATTCTTTTTTTCTTTCATAAATTTAATTACAAGTTGAAGGTCATTGCCCTTGCGTGGTGTATAGATAATGACAGTTTCACTCACAAATACCTAGTGGAAATGAGAAGGATGGCTCATGATGAGACCCCCTTTCTCTCAGCCATGCAACTAAGAGCCATTACCCTGGCTTGGTGGCCTGATGATGGTAATGTCATACCATTAGATATCCATGGGCATGATAGGCAGGATCATGATGGGACCTCCTATCCTCCAACTAACCTTTTAATCATTCTTAATCATATTTCTTGTGGGTCCCCCTTTTCTCAAATATAAGCATTTCATTGCTTTCTTGGGTGATCCCTAAGTGAAGAATATACAAGGTTCATACAAGGATTTTATCTTTTACCAAACATCAATCCCTCTAGGCCTTTATCCCCTTCTTCCCATAGAATTAGGGACGACCCCTTATTCAGTCAATACACCCTAAAATACCAAGAGATAAGGAGATGGGGGGAAATAGTGATGCAAAGTTTTAAGTATGGTCAAGAATGGTACGATGGATCTTCAAGGGATTTCCTAGCAACAAACCAATCCCCAAAGAAGACCACTTACTAGGGAAGAATGTCAACCATCAAGGAAGAGTAGGGAAAAAGGCATAATATCCAAACATATATCATGAAATATAAAGCATTCTAAGATACAAGATACTTAATTTCCTCAAATATTGAAATGGTGCTAACCACAATAATGACTTGTACCTCATGGAGCAAGGCCCATTTCCTTCTGGAATCCAGTTGGTGTGGTCAATTCCATTTGAAAATCTATGACCTCTGTGATGGTGAGAAGGGTCTCCCTCTGTACAAAAGGATATTGCTAGTCATGTAGTCTCTCGACATTCCATATCTACAACATGAGGGCCTCAAGACATAATCTTCTTAGTTATCCACAAAATGGGGATAACACTTCCAACGCTAGGTTGTTAACTAGATGAATCAATGTAGAGTGTTCAAATGAAAAACATAAATGGGTAACCTAATAAGTAATGCTAAAAAAATTTAAGTGCATACACCATCGCTAGCCCTTCACATTCCTTGGTTGTATAATTCTACTCAACCTTGGATAATTTATTTCTTATAAAGTAAACTAGATGGTTTAATGTTTTTGACGTTTTGTAACCTCAAGAGGTATTCCCACTAGTATACAGGATGTCAATAATGTGGGATTCTTCCTTGGAACCTAATTACACTTTCATTTCGGTGAAAAATACCTTGGAGTTGAGTTGGGGCTTAATGGGTTTGGTGATGATATTTTTGGGCTTTTGTAGAGGCTTCACATCCACAAGGAGGAATAAAATATTCTAAATTAATGTTTAGTTTAGTGGAGGGATCCTTAGAGTAAGTTAAGGGCTTCTAAACTCACATTAGACTCCTATAAAAGGAGAGGAGATATTGTGACAATATCATAGTGGCATTGTGATATAATGGAGTTGGCATAAGTGAGTTTGCACTTGTGCCAAGGAGCTTGGTTGTTTCAGCAAGGGGATTTATGCAACTTTAGAAAATTTGGCCTAGGGTTATGGATATTCTATTTTTCATTCTTGACAAGGAAATCACACGTGTGAGGTGAGGAAGGTTGCACATGTGGAAGACATCCATAGAATTAAATAAGTCGTCGGATCATACACAAGTGTCTATATAGTTTTTATGTACATGTACACAGGTTTCAGTGAAGACAATCATGTATGTACGCAGAGTTTCAATGCAGATAATTGCATATGTACGCGAGCCTTAGTGAAGCTAGCCGTGTATGTGCAAGGTCATAGGAAAAGATTTTTTGGGTAGGATAAGGTTCATATAGGATGACATCAATAGTCATACAAATAATGTCAAAAGTTCGTATAGGTGGTCTACAATAGATTTATAAGTTGGGAATTTGCAGGGATTTTGTTGAATCAATTTTGTTGAGAGGACCAATTTTTTCTTCGATTTTGGTGAGAAAGGAAAGGAGTAGGCCAGGGGATGGAAGGAATCACTTGTATCCTAAGAAAATCAACTAAGGATATTGGATAATGCTAGAAGGACTTAGCAAAATTTGTACAAAGGTTGCAGAGGAAGAGGAGGGTTTGAGGTGGAAAGGGATGCCATAAACCTCAACCTTAGGACAACATACTTGGACATGGAAACCATGAGGGTTTCAACAATGTCTTGTAAGTGTATTTATAATTTTCCCTTATGTAAAATTGGGACATTGTTCATAGTACGGGATCCCATTGTTTTGGGTTTAAGAACAAGTTATTTTGGCTTGAGATTATTGTGTACTTGTGTATGATTAAATTGTTGGTTTATTTTCCACTGTGCTAAGTAGTTAGGCATCTAAGTGTGTTTATGTTTACAGTTCAAATTGTGTAAAATTTGTGTATATTGTTGAGAACATAGACCATACATGAGGTGTGTGTGCACCAAGTCTTGGTGCACTCTAAAATATAACATGGTTTCAAAGCTTGAGGTTCTAGGAAGGGAAATTGGGTATGAGTTATTTACACATCTGACAACTTTGAGAAGGAGTTGTAGAAGTGTTGAGGAGATAGCCATGAGAGGGAGCTATAGTAACTATTGCATATGACAATAGTGTTGAGGAGACATGAAGAAGACTGTTTAGACAAGGAGTTGTGGACTATTGTAGCTTGGTGATGTGGCAAGTTTAGAGTTTTGGTGGATTGGCGGAGAGCTCAGTTCGCAATAGTATGTTGTGTGGTAGGTTTCCAACTCCATTGATTTACTTTTCATGGATATTCATAATGAGTTGCGATAGGTGCAGACCAAGTGCTTTGGCACATATGAGACAACTTCATGTGGATGAAATTTTGATGAGATAAATTCTTCATTGCACCATAAAGTTGCACATTGTCAAGGTGCTACAATGTATGAAGTATTTGAACCACAAGGATTAGGATACTTGCAGGGATGAGTTATTGAGGTCTAGAGTGGACTAAACTATGTGTCCATCCACAACTTGGGATTCTTTTAGAGAGAGGACACATGTTTATTTGTATCATGTGTAGACATAGATATTTTTTGTGACCTAGATGATGGACTTAGGAAAATTTTCATTGGATGGTCATGACCTGGGTAAGTGGGATGCTTACCTTGGGAGGATTACATGGTTCTTATACAGTGGGAGCCACCGAAATATGAAAGGAGAATGGTATTTGTTCAATAGCTTCAGAAGGTTCTAACTTAGGTATCTACTTGGAGCTTGGTATGAGGACCAGGCACGTAGTGCAAGGATTTGGTACAATGTCATTCTGGATGGAGTCAAGAGATGTGTTGTAAGTGGAAAATGTGTTATGGGTGCTAGGAGTGTGTTCTCAGTCTTAGATACTGAGGAAAATTCCTATGTATATTTTTTTAAGTATGGACAAGTGTTATTCATGCCCAGACAATCTAACTCAAACATAGCAATGGTTCTTGGAGTTAGAGAGGGAAATGTGTATAGGCAGAAGGGCTAGCCTATGAAATCCATGACCAACAGTAGTAGAGTGACAATGGATAGGGAGAATTTATCTCTAGAGGTTGTGTAGTCTCAGAGAAAGCCCAACTTCATAGGGAGTTAACAGATTCATAGGGAGAAGATGAAGTCAATAGGATCAAAGGGAGAGTTAACTATTTAGAGGGAGTCTACCTTCAGGTCAATATGGGAGAGAGGAGTCTTCCAATACTGTCAAGGAGGTGTAATTGGTTGATATGTCCAAGGAGGATGCTCATAAACAAGAGGATTCTAGGAGCAGGGTGTCTTCCAAGAAGGGACCATTCCGTGCAACAAGATTTGCTTCAATGACAGAGGGAGAAGCTAGTCATGTGGATTGGAGAGTATTTTTGGTAGTAGATCCAGTGCAAGATACAAAGATACTTCTATATTATAGAGTATGGAATACCTCCCTTTCTAAGAGGGATTTTTGATGTTTTTTAGCTTAGAGTGGTATTCCCACTAGTAGCCATGGTGTCAGGCATGTGGGAATCTTTTTTGGCACCAGATTACAGTTTTGTTTCAGTGAAAATGCCCCTGGAGTTGATTTGTGGATTCATGGGTTTGGTGATAGTCTTTGTGGGCTTGTGTAGGGAATTCACACCCACAAGGAGGAATAAAATATTCTAAATTAATGTTGAGTTTAGTGGAGGGATCCTTTGAGTAAGATAAGGGTTTCTAAACTCACATTAGAATCCTATAAAAGGAGAGAAAATATTGTGATAATATCATAGTGAAATTGTGATATAATGGAGTTGGTATAAGATAGTCTGCACTTGTGCCAAGGACCTTGGAGATTTTAGCAAGGGTATTTCTGCAACTTTGGAAAATATGGCCTAGGGTTATGGATCTTCTATTTGCTATTCTTGGCAGGGAAATTACACATGTGAGGTGAGGAAGGCCACATGTGTGGAAGACAACTTCAAAAGGGAATAAGTCACAAAATATGATACAGAAGTGTCCATACAATATTTTCATACATGTATGTGAGTTTTAGTGGAGACAGTCATGTATGTATACGGGTTTCAATGGAGACAATTGTGTATGTACAAGAGCCTCAACAGATAAATTCACGCATGTGCAAGGTCATACGACATGATTATTTGGGTACGAGAAGGTCCATATAGGATGACATCAACAACTGTATGGATGATGTTAGCAAGTCGTATAGGTGGTATATAGAATATTTGTAAGCTGGTAATTTCCTGATATTTTGTTGAATTAGTTTCGCTAAGAGGAATAGTTTGTGTCCTTAGTTTTGGTGAACAAGGAGAGGAGTGTGTCGGGCAATGGAAGGACTCAACTATGACCTAGGAACCTTAGCTATGAACAAGGGATAAGGCTGGAAGGAATCAACAAAAATTGTACAAATTTTGTAGAGGAAGATCTGTGTTTGAGGTGGAAAGGGATTCCATAACCCTCAGCCTCAGGACAACATACTTGGACATGAAAAACATGATGGTTTTAACAGTGTCTTGGAAGTGTATTTGGTATTTTTATTTGTGCAAAATTGGTCCATTTTCCCTGGTATGGGAGCCCATTTTTTTGGGTTTAGTAACAAGTGATTTGGGCTTGAAATTATTGTGTACCTATGTATTATTCAATTGTTGGTTTATTTTCCATTATGCTTAGTAGTTAGGCATCTGAGTGTGTTTATGTTTACAATTCAAATTGTGTAAAATTTGTGTATATTTGTGCGAATATAGACCATACCTAAGTTGTGTGTGCATGGAGTCTTGGTTCACTCTGAAATCTAACAAACATTCCTTCTCTTGGTTGCTCTAACAAATTTCCTATCACTATGCATGAGGCATTATGAACATTAAACCCCTCACCCTAACTTGGTATATGAGAATCAATTCTTTCACCATCCACTACAATTCCACAAACCCTTCTCATAATATGTTGAACTAACAAATGGTTTCCCTTTCCATAATGTTTCTTCCATAAAAATCATTAGCTTTGCATCGACATTGTACTAGGCATGGGAAAGTTGATAATTATGACAATATTGGAAGGATAAACCAATAACCCTTCAGTTAGCACTCAGAGTCACCCTCAGATTGCAGAAGGATAATCCCAATACCCATCATAATGTTTGGTGGATGTTGGTTTTATGAGTGGAGGTCAAGTGGACAAAACTCAATACAAGAATTATTTAAATCAAAGAAACTAGACAAGAAATGCACAGGGAAGTGAGGGCCATATTAACTTCAGTTGGTGATTTGAGTTTAAGGGTGGGCCGAAGGAAGATTTAGTGAGAAAGGTGGACAAGTCTACCATGGTCATCCATATTTCAAGAAGCTTGGTGAAGAAAAACTTAGGATCTGTTATAACCCTATAATTCATAGGATCATCTGGTGATTGGAAAATTTTCACTCTGGATGTATTTTGGCTTGCAAATAATATTTCATTTATGCAAATTATTTTCAAGTAAAGGAAAAGAAAAGGAAAATTCATGATTTTTGACATTGAGTGGTATTTCCTAACCCCATGGTGAAAAAAGCAAGGGAGGCAACACACAAAAACAATAAAAGGTGGTGCAGTCACACACGCCACCCGCACGCCCCGCTTCCACCAAGACCTTCTTCGTCTCAGGCCCGAAGAGTTAAATAACTCTTCCAACTCCTTACGAAAGTTCTCACTACCCACATAAATCTCCTTCCGCGATCTCCCCTTTGCTTGTCGGGAAATCGGGTTTCACGATATCGCGAAACCTATGGGCATGGTTCTCGTGCTAACCAAAACTCTGAAATCCGATGGATTTGAAAGTCAACGCTCTCCGTTCCTGTCGGGGATTTACCTATAAAGAAATCGACATATGTGATGTCATGTTTCACTGCCTTCACAAATCCCCAAACCCCGAACTCCGATATGCACGTGCGCTAATTCCTCGCCACATCACCTCCTCTCTCCACTCTATCGAGAATTGCGTGATCGCGATTTCATCAGTCGTAGTCCCCTTGCACTGGGAAACCCTGAATGTCGAATCCCGACTTCCTGGGATCTCGTGCCACCTGTCCCCTAGCGATCAACGGCTCCGATTAGATTGAGAAATCGCTAATCACGATTTCAGCAAGGATGAAACTCTTGTCTCCGTGAAACCCGATAAGCCGAATCCCGATGGCTCTTGGTTCCTCCTGCGCCTAAGGGTTAAATCCCTCGCAACTTCTCTAAGATCTGACGGTCGACGGGACTTCACGATTCTCCCTTGCGAACCTTGGCCGTCGATTCTCCTCCTTGGAGATTCCTCTCGCTCCAAAGCTCCGTCCTGTTCGAACCCTCTCCCAAGTCTGTCTCCACAATATCATGAAGGAACTATCCCTCCTGAGCTTTTCAACTAGGACTCCTCCAGAGACTTTGGGCACACTTCTCGTGCTCGACTTCCAACAGCTCTCAAAGTGTTGAGTCTTCCAGGCTCTGTGCACTTCTGGCAATAGCAGTCTCTGCCTTCTTCTGCTCAGATGAACCACTGAGACTTCAAATTCAGCCTGCACTTCTCCTGCATGGCTCTACCAACCCAATTCAACTTCTGGGCGAATGAGAATAAGGGTTTAACTGCCGAGCCTCATCAACACACTCTATGTGGATGAATTCAACTGCACTCTATGCAGGAATCTTCTGGCTCAGACAAAGAAATAATTGAAACTTATTCTCCCTTCTCTCAGACTTCAATTAAAACCTCTGGAATCACATGCACAGCATATCCAAGAAAATGTATGACCAGAAAAGAAACATTCATGAGCACATAAGCAGCATGCACAGAGAAACAACACCAGCCATGAAATTGAATCAAAGACTTCTTTCTAGTAATTCATATCTGTACATGGGTGTTCTTCACAAGTTCTCTGCCTGCTCTCCTCTTTTGAATGCTCTTCATATGAATGATAATAATACAAAGATACAAAGGAGGGTGTCTATATCCTGTTTCCCTCTCGAACTCCTAAACTATCTAATCTAGACTTAAACGTCTATCTACCTGCATTAAATCTATTAAATTCTTTCCTATCTACTAAGGACGAGAGCTTAAAGGCTCAAGGTCCCCTTTACAATGCAAATGCACTTCTTTATAACACCTTCATTAAAGAGTGGTGCAACAACTTTCAAGTATTTCAAAATGTGTGCTGGCGATGTCCAGCTATTTCCTCTCAATGTGCTCGCTCACTTGATGTGTTGTGGATGCTCCTGCATCATACTCGTCGGCTCGAAAAATTTCATGGGCTCCTGTACATGAGCTCCTGCATGGTCTGTCCATGCTTTTGGATAACTGCTTCTATCTCCTAGCTGGCATCTTCCACTGGGTGATTTTTCCACTTCACCAGGTACTCGAAGTACTGCTTTCGCCTGGTCTTCTTTCCCACTCGCTTATCCAGTATTCACTCCATCTGCGGCTTCTTTGCAACTAGTAATTGCTTCTGCCACTGGACCACTGGTTCCTCAGTTCCAGTCTCTACTTCTCCAGCCTTGTATGGGTATAAATCTGAAACATTAAATATCAGAGATATCCCGATGCCATCCGACAATTCAATTTCATAATCGTTTTCTCCGAAATTCTTCAGGACTTTGCATGGTCTGATTTTCTTCATCTTCAGCTTATGGTATGTTCCCCTCGGGAACCTTTCCTTCCTCAAATGTTCCAGAACCAAATCACCAACTTCAAATTGAAGTTGTTTATTCCGATGATTGGCTCTGCGCTTGTACTCCTGATTTGCATCCATCAGTCGCTGCTTGACCTTGCCGTGAAGTTCCCTCATTGCCTCATCAAACTCTTATGCGCTAGCACTGCTAGTCGTAGCCTATTCTGACTCCCTAAGTTCAGAAACTCCCCTCGGTTGTGTCCCATACATAATTTGGAATGGGATTTTTCCTGTACTCCGATTCAGTGAATCATTATACGCAAACTCTGCCTGTGGCAATATATTGTCCTAGCTGCCATGGTGTTATGTCACCAAGCTTCTCAGTAGGTCCCCCAGACTTCTGTTAACCACCTCGGTCTATCCGTCTGTCTTCAAATGATAAGATGAACTAAACATCAAGTTTGTTCCTAGCTTCTTCCATAGCGTCCTCCAAAAATTACCTATGAACTTGGTATCCCTGTCCGAGACTATGCTTCTCGGCAATCCATGAAGTCTAACAACCTCTTTGAAAAACAAGATTGCGATGTGGGTCGCATCGCTGGTCTTCTAGAATGGAATGAAATGTGCCATCTTCGAGAACCTGTCCACCACCACAAAGATGGAATCAACTCCTCTCTACGTTCTCGGAAAACCCAATACGAAATCCATGCTGATTGCCTCCCATGGTCTCTCGGGTATGGGCAATGGCTGATAAAACCCTGCATTCTACTTTCTCCCTTTTGAATTCTGACAAATTCGACATCTGTCAACAAACCTCTTGACATCATCTTGCATGCCCAGCCAAAAATATGATTCTCTTAGCTTCGTGAATGTTTTGTCATGTCCAAAATGACCTGCTAATCCTCCACTGTGCTTCTCTTTCAACAAGTTCTCCCTCATGGAGAAATTCGGAATGCATAGTTGATTGCCTCTGAACAACAATCCATTCTGAATCATGTACTATATCCATGGGCTTCGATCCCTGAGAACAAGATTCTCAGCTACTTCATATGCTTCTCCAAATTCTGCATCTCCTGCATACATTTCCTTCAGATTCTCAAAACCCAACGTTTTGACTCTAAACTCTTGCAACAACAAACATTTCCTGCTCAAAGCATCAGCCACTTTGTTAGCAGTTCCTGAAATGTGTTTAATCACAAACATGAAATTTTGCATATACTCTACCCATTTTGCATGTTTCTAATTCAAATTCTGTTGTTGACTCACAAACTACAATGCATGGTTATCACTGTACAACACAAATTCTTTGGGTATCAAATAATGCCTCCACTTCTTCAATGCCTGTATGATGGCATAAAACTCTTTATCATACATGGAGTATTTCAGCTTTGCTTCATCCAACTTCTCGCTGAAATATGCAACTGGCCTGTCATCCTGACTCAAGACCGCTCCTATGGCATATCCACTTGCATCACATTTCACCTGAAATGTTTTCTGGAAATCCGGCAACACCAACATGGGTCGTTCCGTTATCTTCCACTTCAACAGATTGAAGCTTTTCTCAGCCTCTGCTGTCCAATGAAAAGTTTTGTGCCACTTCTTCACCGTATCCATCATCGTTGTGCTAATTCCACTGAATTCCTAATGAATTTTCGGTAGAAACTAGCCAAACCATGGAAACTCGTCACCTCAAAAAAATTTCTGGGTGATGGCCACTTCTTGATCACTTCCACCTTCTCTGGATCCATCTTCAACTCATTCGCTGATATGACAAAACCCAAATAAATGAGCTCTGTCTTCATGAAGGAACACTTCTTCATGTTGACCAACAGCTTCTCTTGCTGTAGTCTTCTCATCACAATGGACAAATGCTTCAAATGTTCATCCTTTGTCTTACTGTAGATCAATATATCATCCAGATATACGACTACAAACTTCCCGATGAATTCCTTCAAGACTTCATTAATCAGCCTCATGAATGTGCTCGGTGCATTTGTCAAGCCAAACAGCATGACCAACCATTCATACAAACCTTCATTTGTCTTGAATGCTGTCTTCCATTCATCTCCTTCTCTCATACGAATCTGGTGATATCCACTCTTCAAATCCATCTTTGAAAAATAATTGCTAAGGATATATATCCTACTTTATTAAGGATATATTTGCGGATTCGCCTCTTGGAAAGTCATTTTGATTACATAGAATATCAACACATTCCGATAAGTCTTAATACATTGACAGATGCTTTAGCTAATTATGTATTAGACAGGCATTTAAATCACTTATAAAATTAAGCACATTAAACTGTACACAAATGTAAAGTAAGCCGGTAGAACTCATGTATATATGACGATCAAAGTTTGTTTTTACAAAATGTGTCCGAAGACCAAAATATCAAAAAATGAAGCTCCTGGCTTCTACAAAGTGACATCACTAATGATGTTCACGATAGCACGCTAAGGTCCTGGCTACTCTGCAGAGAAAATGACCCATAGAGGCAGAGACTCCCACGGTGTGATGTTGATCGCGTCGTGGGATCTCCTCTAGACGCATCTTTGGAACATCGGCCATAAGACCCTCTAAGTTTTGCTCCACTGTAAGATAGTCCTCGGCATACTGGGGGACTGGAACTGCTGCCTCTCCTCGACGCTGAATAGGAGAACTACCAGCTGGTCTATATGCCGCAACATCTGTCTTATCAATAAAATTTTGGTGTTAGTATTTGGATGATTTTACAAAAACCAAAAACATTTAATATGATGAAAATACAAAAACATCTAAAAAGTTAAAAGTTGGTGTACTTCTTACCAATATCTCCCCACTGTGCATCTTCAGGAAGGGCAAGGTCAGG
>JZKD02S1155734.1:158520-170945 GCA_000966675.3 Picea glauca
TAAGGAAAAATCAAATAAATGTTAGTAATATGTTTGGTGTAGTTAGAATAGGTTAGACTGGTTAATAATAAGTTTATCATTAATTAATTAATTAATTAATTAATTAATGATTAATAATTAAATTAGTTGTTAGGTTAGTTCGTTAATCAAAATTTTAAAAACACAAAACAATAAACAAAAGTTAATATAAAACAAAAAATACATATAAAACAATACAAATAAAACAAATTATAAAACATTAAAATTAAATAAAAACAACATAAAACAAATAATTAAAACAAAATATAACATAAAAATAAAAACAAAAAACAAAACATAATGAAACACACACGTAAACAAAAATCAAAATAAAATGTTAAAAAACAAAAATAAAAAAACAACTACTTATCCTAAGTTTACTACCCACCTCCCCATGTATATTGGACCCCCCCTCCCCCCCCACCTTCACGTCCCATCAACTCATGGGGGGTCCGATAAGTTGTTTTCTATAAAACCATCCCCAGAAAGGTGTCAGCTCCACATGCCAACGAACCTACCCCCCCCAAAAAAAACCGCTTTCCACCTCAGGGGGGCTCTGAATACCACCTTCCCCCAAAAAGAACCACTTTTCCCAATTTTTTTAAAAAAATTGCACATTTTTTCCTTTTCAGCATGTCATCTTCCGAAACCGATTCCGGAAAAATGAAAACAAATTTTGAGAAACAAAGAGAGGTTTTTCTCCATAACGGGCTGAAGACCAAAACACTCTCTCAATGTTTGCACAAGTGCCACCAGTTGGGAGAATCGAAGCTGTCTTTCAGTCTCATTTTTTGGATTTTTGGTTTTCCTGTTACAGTCCCGATTTTACAGAAGCTGTTATGGTGAGTTGGAGGAAAATTTGGTGAAACAAAAAGAGGTTTTTGTTCTAAAAATATGAATATACAATAACCTCCATTATTTTTTTCCTAGGTGTCAACATTGAAGAGAAACAAATGTCTGTGCGGACCCCTTTTTCACAGAAATTTGACCCGTCTTTCATGGCAGACAGTTCAGGATTTTTGGGGATTTGTTGTTATTTTTGGATGAGATGGTTGAATTCGACTTAAAAAAATTGTTGGTAGATATATCCTATTTATTTATGTGATTTTAATGTAAAAGGGTTGATGATTGAGATCGATATTCATGCTGCACAAGGGATACATTGTAATTTTCTTGATGACTTTCGAGAAATAAAAATTGTAGCTGCAGGATTCTTGTGTTAGACTCCCTAGTGATGTTTTCTCTGAGTAATTGTTTTCTTTCTATGTTAATCCATTCGATGTTTTTCCTGATAAAATCATTGAAATAAATATTATGAACAAAACATTTTTTTTCACTCTGTTTCTAGTCTTTTAATGGTCTGCATGTTTTCGTCTGAAGTTGAGCATAGGAATTCTTACCTTCTCCTCTGCTTCATGGATTTTACTTGAAGTTGAACTATCCTAATATCATTCAAAAAAATCTATATCAAACAGAGAGATCCCTCTCTGAGTCTTGGAGGGATAGATCCAAGACTCGAAGTGGTTTTGATGTTGCCTCTGTGACTGCCTCCATAACCTTGGGAAAATTACAGAGTGATAACAGAATGGCGACCATACTGGGGACTTTCCCCAGTAGTGCATTTCAAGTTCTAGCCTAGAAAGACCAGGTACTCAAGCTCAAATTGTATTAATGAAATTATTGGTTTAATTTTCAATTAATTTCTCTCTTATTATGATCCTAGTCTAGAGTATATTGTTGAAATTCATGATGACCATTTTCAACCTGATGAACCTCAAAATATTGAGCCCATTCCCATAGCTCTGGTACCCACTCCTACACCTGTAGAAATCCTAGTGAGACATAAGCCTCCTGCTTTATATCTTACTCTTTCTGAACCTCTAGATGGTTGAAGCCTCTTGCTTTACCTCCTATACCTGTGAAAATCCCAGACAGATACAAACCTCTAGATTTGCCTCCTATTCTCCATGACCTCCATGTCAATTACACCAATAATCTGCCTAGGTTTGATGGAGAGAATGCCAATATTACTTTTGAAAAACACATCCATTGATTTGAATATTTCCTTGACCTTTATGAGGTTGAAGCTGACAATGTATATATAAGGATGTTTTCCCTGTCTTTGCAAGGTAAAGTTAAGAATTGGTTTAAAAATCTCCCAGCTGCAAGCATTAAAATTTCTATTAGTTTGTGCAAGCTTTCCTAGATCGATGGGTGATCATGAGAAATGTTTTTCTCATCCTAGAAGAGTATGACCATTTGAAAAGACATCTAGGGGAAATAGTGCAACAGTTTTCAGCAAGGTTCAATAAGGTATATCATGCAATGCCTGTTAATATAAGGCCACCCCCAGGATCATCCGAATTGCATTTCTCAGATGTCTTCGATCCTAAGATGGCATTCCAATTAAGAAAAAGGAACACTGCAATTCTCGAAGAAATGCAAAACATTGCAGTTGATGTGGAAGCTAACTTGTTGAACAAAAAAGCAAAGTTAAAGGCAGAAGAGAAAGATAGATAGGAAATAGATGGATACCATCTTTAGAAGTGAAGCTAGATGTCTTGGCCAACACCATGGAAGAGATGATGCAGAAGATTAGCATAAGAGAAAAACTTGATGTTCAAAGACATCATGTTCCATTGATTTCAGAAAAAGAAAAGGTCACTGTTCCCAAACATTTTGCAGCTCACCCTTGGTACCATGGTTTGGATAATGATTCTTTCATGTATTCCATCCACCATATAGTCGAAGATGAAGTTCAAAATCAGAGGGTGGAGGAAAATTCTCCTAACATGAAATGCATGTTCAATGGCATTTCATCCATGGATGATTTACCCAAGTATGATCAGTATGATGATGATCATAAGGCTGAAATAGATGTGGATTGTTCAAAGAAATCAACAACATGTCGTTGGCTAGAATATCAATTATAGCTCACATATGACAATCAGCCTTTGCCCAACAATCATGACAATGATAAAGAAAATGCAAAAAATTTTAGAGTAAGGGAAAAATCTTTGCCCTTATGTTTCTCATCTTTTCAATTTCTAAAAAGAAACTCTAGGCAAGTTGTAAATAGTGAAAACAAAATTTTTTCTGATGAGTTAGTAAAGGATGTCATTGATGTCATGGGACCTATTTTAGACCCAAAATCACAATCACTAATATGCCTTTATTTTCAAAGTCCAGATGGAAGTCCAGAGCTCGAAACAAGATTTGAAACAGTGGAATGTAATTCTGTCCCATTAGATTATAATTCATTTCAAATTTTGAAGGAGACTCTTGAACAAGTGTTGAAGGATAAATACATAAAGAGTTAGGAAATTTCATTTGAATCAATGCAGCAGTCTTGCCAGTCTTTTCAGGATCCAATAAATGATCAGTTGGATGACCTGTGTGGTCAAAATCATTCTTCATTCGCCAGTCATGAGCTGAAAAGTTGTTATGATATTGACATGATCAGGCAGTCAGTAATAGGGGTGTGTTCAGCAGAAGCATCATTTCAAAACCCATCAGAAAATTTGCAGCCATGTCTGGAAGTGCATGAAGATGCAAATAACACAACTATAGCATTGGATCATGAAGTTGAGTTGGTTAAATTTGAATATCCAGTAGTAGGTCAAGTTTATCTTGATCCAGCGACTATTTATATGGAAAAATTGTTCATCACAGAGCCACAATGCATTTCTAGTTTTTTTATTATGTGTCGTGATTATCAAGCCCCTTGTGATGAAGATCATGATGGAAAGCATTTCATGATGCCTATGCAAGTTCTATTTCTGATATTGATTGAAAACATTGAAAGAGTAGAGCTAGTAGATAAACTACTTGATTGACTTCATTGGCATTTTTGTATTATTTGATTTAGCATATTTTCAGTAGTATAGGGTAGGTAGGAGAATGTGAATAAGCTCAACATTCCAAGCATCTCTTTTTCAGTAGTGTTCATTTTGGTTTGGTTTCAGTTGAAAGATAAAAATAGGTACCAGTTGTAGAATAATTTTGGGATCATCCCAATGAATAAAACATTGATCTGCATATTCAGAGTTCATTGGTTCTTGACACCTCCCAAAAGAGCTTCCATCCCCAGGTGGAGCCACTGTTATAACCCTATAATTCATAGGATCATCTGGTGATTGGAAAATTTTCACTCTGGATGTATTTTGCCTTGCAAATAATATTTCATTTCTGCAAATTATTTTCAAGGAAAGGAAAAGAAAAGGAAAATTCATGATTTTTTACGCTGAGTGGTGTTTCCTAACCCATGGTGACAAAATCAAGGGAAGTAGTGCACAAAAACCATAAGAGGTCATTAAGCCTAAGTTCTACCTTATATACTAAAATGCGCCTTGGAGATTAAAGAACGGGCCTAGATCTACGACTAAGCTTTTGGTGCCCAGATATACNGCCAATGGACCCCCCCCAAAAAATATTGCTTACCACCTCAAGGGGGTCTGGAATACCGCCTTCCCAAAACAAAAACCACTTTTCCCAATTTTGTTTTAAAATATTGCCCATTTTTTCCTGTTCATCATGTCATCTTCCGAAACAGATTCGGGGAAAATGAAAATGAATTTTGAGAAATCGAGAGAGGTTTTTCTCTATAATGGGATGAATAACAACAACCTCTCTCATTTTTTTCACAGGTGCCACCAGTTGGGAGAATCAAATCTGTATTTCAACCTCATTTTTTGGATTTTTGGTTTTCCTGTTACAATCCCGATTTTGCGATGGCTGTTACGGCAAGTTGGAGGAAAATTTGGAGAAAAAAAGAGGTTTTTGTCCTAAACATACTCATATACAATAAAATCCTTCATTGTTTTCCCAAGTGTCAAAATTGAAGAGAAAAAGATGTCTGTGCGGACCCCTTTTTCACAAAAATTTGGCCCGTCTTTCATGGCAGACAGTTCAGGATTTTTGGGGATTTGTTGCTATTTTTGGCCGAGATGGTTGAATCTGACTTAAAAAACTTGTTGGGGGATCTCTCCTATTTATCGATGTGAGTTTAATGTAAAAGGGTTGATGATTGAGCTCGAGATTCATGCCCCCTAGGCGATACATTTTAATTTTCTTGATGACTTTCCAGAAATAAAAATTGTAGCTGCAACATTCTTGTGTTAGACTCCCTAGTGATTTTTTCTTTGAGTAACTGTTTTCTTTCTTTGTTAATCCATTTGATTTTTTTCCTGATCCAATCATTGAAATAAATATTGCGAACAAAACTTTTTTTTTGCACTCTGTTTCTGGTCTTTTAATGATCTGCATGTTTTTGTCTGAAGTTGAGCATAGGAATTCTTACCTGCTCCTCTGCTTGGTGGATCTTCCCTTGTTTTCCTCTCCTCCACTTTCATTTAATTCAATTTGATCCAGGAGTCTTTCTATCCTTCCCTGTAGTGACAATATTTACATATGAGATAGATCCATTTTCATAAAGGTAGACCCCATGGCCCAATGATAATTCGAGTTTTTGATCTCCCAAACATACCAAATCCATAAACAAACCCATGTTCTACATAACTAGCCTAATATATATTCAAAAAAATATATCCCTCTCTGATTCTTGGAGGGATAGATCCAAGACTTGAAGTGGTTTTGATGTTGCCTCTGTGACTACCTCCACAGCCTTGGGCAAATTACAGAGTGATAACAAGATCAAGAGAACTCTTGAACCCAAGTTTCAGACATTGAAATATGACACAGTAACATAATGATCAAACCTACATCACAATGAAACTATAACAACTCAATTGGATCCACCATGCTCGAGCCTTTTGGCATAAGGGGAAATAAGATAACAAGGAAGATGACCAAAACTGGTCATGACGCTACTATAATCAAACCTGCATTAAATTAGAATCACAACCTTCGACTGGATCCTCCATGCTCAGATGTTTCAACACAGTTTAAACAAAGAGATGAAAAAATATGACTTCTATTAATGCGAAAGTCTCAAATTTGATACATAACAAGAGAATAGTTCTGAAATCAAAATTACACAGTAGGGAGATCAGCTCAACTAGTTGACGACATTAACAAAATTTTGAATTGATTTATTTATACTCAGAAGGGTCCAAAACTAACAGGGGTGTGATCTGCCCATTCCATTCAAAGCCTTTATTCTTCACCTTCTTATGTCAGACTGTGCATGTATCCTCCTGTCAGACGTAAAATCAAATCGACATGGGCTTGCAAGAAAAATCATTCATCGTGGTACCTTGGGCCAGCAGCTCTGCCTCCACGGCTAGATCCTCCACTCCTATTTATGGAGTGAGCCAAGGTTTCAACTACCGTCTTATGTTCATTAACTGATATTTCCTCGGGATCGAGACACAGCCTGATAACAAGGGAGCGACCAACTGCCTTGATTAGGAATGACATTGAGTGAACACATGAATTCAGAGTTGTAGAAAGAAGTTTGGAACCATATAGCCTTTGATCTCGAAATGCATGATTTTCTTCCACGTTGCTCTCCCAAAAACTGCAGTTTAGATTTCAACCCGCTCAAAGACTTTAACATCTAAGCACATTCTGGCCTTGAAATGGAGTGTGTCCTTAGTCTGATTTTGATCTAAGATATAGGAAGTCAAGATATTTAGTGTCGTCGCTAAAGCTTCACCTGCTCGCCAACCTTAGAAATGTTTTAAATATGCTTTGGGGAGGTTCCAATCTTGGTGCTAGGGAATGTTGATGTTGAACAAGAATATTCCCCAGAGAATGGCTTCTTGAAGCTGATGTGGTGACCTGATGTCACTTTGATGATGTTTCATGGAAAGGAGGATGACACATGTCTCTACCAATGAGGAACTAAAATCCGCAGCAGGAACACTTTGGGAATTTGAAAATGAGGAAAAAGAGAGAATGTCGAAGCTCCGGAGTCTGGAGTAGATCTTAGCCGCTGGATCTGGGGGGACACATGGCATAGATCCATGCACTCCTTGGGAATGTACTCCGAAGGAAACCAAACCAAGAGGAGTCCAAACTCCCAAAACCCAAAATGACAGAGAAAATCATGTCCTTTCGTTGGAGATGGACACACGACAAAGATCTGTGCACTCCAGGAAAAAGCACTTTGGAGAAAACTAAAAGGAGAAGCACCAAAAATATTGAAACCTGAAGTCTAAAATAAATCATGCCCATCCATTGGGAAAGGACATGTGGCATAGATCCATGCACTCCATGGAAATGAGGGGACAATGGAGACATTGACTAAGAGTCGTCTGGAGCACCCATGAGATACGAAGTTGAAACCTTGGTCATTGATGGCGTAGACACACGACAAATATTTGTGCACTCCGGGAAAAAGAACTTTAGAGAGAATTGAAAGGAGAAGAACCAAAACCCAAAGTCCAAAGTAAATCATGCCCGTCTGCTGGAAAAGAACACACAACACTTGATCTTCAATTCTCGGGCTTCTGCCTGGCACTAAACATCATGCAACTTTATAATTATGAATGCCTGAGGGCCGCTAATCTGAAATTCATAGGGGATCTCCACCGTTGAAAACTGCACTTGCTTGTTTGCTCGATTCGAGCCCACAATGGACCTCTTTAAGTGTTTCACTTAGTTCCCATGGCTGATGCCTGTGTAAAAAAAGACTTGGATGAATTTTTGTGGGCTTGAGAAAACATAATGACCAGTAATTGAAACAAAAAGGGGGGACGAGTGTTCATCTTTTGAGAAAAACATAGAATCTTTGGGCCGAGACATATTCAAGTGAGGAATCAAGGGAAACTAGGTCATTAAACAAAAAGGGAAAAATGACTTTACTAGTCGAAGGGAAAAATTTTAGGACCTAGCCTGTGAAAGAGAGAGAGAGACGGGAAAGGATACAGACATAGGTATTAACAATAATCACATATGACCCACGAAAATCTCATGTGATAACATTGGTTCCATAGGGGATGGCATACTCCCTATGAGCTTCCAAGAACACGCAGTTTCAATGCCTTATCATTGGGTTATGGAGTCTCTTATTCAAAATAGAAATAAAAAGGAAGTGGTACTTACAATGGTGGAACGCTGATCTCGGATTAGACAAAATATTTTTTCATAAAGTTCCCATTGACAAGGCCACCTAAAACTTCAAAATCCTCCAAGTTCTGCAATTTATAAGTGTTAAATACCTCATAAATCTTGAAGGGGGCAATCCATAAGGCTTCAAGTTTACCATGTTTTCCTTTGTCTTTCTTTGGGGCATCCCACTTGAGCACCAGATCCCCCAGCTGAAAATATTCCTTTCTTTCCCTCTTGTCAAAGGCTCATTTTATTTTTTGTTGATGATTGTGTGCTTTTTCAAGCAATTGCTCCCTGGTCTTTTGTACTTATACCAGCTGGAGTATCCTCATGACCATATCATCAGGCTCTCCTTGGTATTCATGGAGGAATATTTCCATGGTAAAGGAGATGTGAGTAGGAAAAATATCCTCAACCCCATACACAATCTCAAAAGAGGAAATTCCAAGCGACCTTTTTTTTGTAACTCTATCATCCCATAAAGTGAATTTCACCTTTGAATCCTAGGATTTTTTGTTGTCTTCTAACAATTTTTTGATGATATTTATGAGGATATTGTTATAGGAATATTCTAAACCATTTCCTTGAGGGTATTATGGAGTATAATGGATTAATGTAATCCCATACTTCTCACATAAATTAATTAATGGTTCAGCTCTGAAAGAGGCAACATTGTATGTAACAATCCTGCTTGGATAGCCAAATATGGACATGATATCTTCAAGGAAGTTTATGATTACCTTGTGGGATACACTCCTTGTAGGGATGGATTCTATCCATTTGGTAAAATAATCAGTGGTAGTCAAAATCCACCTGTGCTGACCACTTGAGGCTGGTTGGATCTCTCAATGCTCTGCTAAAAAAGGAAATAGGTTGCTCTAACCTCTCTGCATTTTTCTGTAGCAAAAAAGCAGCCAATGTATCCGATGAGGAAAAGGAGAATATCAAAAATTCCTTAGAATAGTCAGAGCTGACAAGAACAGGTGCTTCATTCAAATCCCCCTTGATTTGGTCGAAATAATTTCTAGACTCAACAATCCACTTCTCTTCGTTCCCTTTTTTAAGCATGTCTATAATGTGCCTAACCAACTCAGCAAAATTAGAAATGAACCTCCTCAGAAATTTGATTTTACCCAATAAATATTGAACCTCTTTCTTAGATCTGGGAAAAAATAATTCCTAGATGGCCTTTACCCTACTTGGATCGATTTTTACTCCTTCCGCTGACACAATATACCCCAATAATTTACCCTCTTCCATAGAAAACAAGGATTTCTTAGGATTGAGGGAGAGACCAAAACTTCTGCACTTCAAGAAGACTTTCTTAATATGATGACAATGCTATTTATCATACCTTGAGAATATTGTAATGTCATCCAGATAGATGACTACAAATTTGTCCCTTTCCCCAATGAAGGTAATGTCCATGGCTCGTTGGAAGGTTGATCCTGCATTCATCAATCCAAAGGGAATTTTAGCATACATGAATGTGCCCCAAGGAGTAGTGAAAGCTGTATTCTCTCTATCTCTATGAAAGACAACGATTTGATTGTAGCCAAAGAAGCCATCAATCATAGACATCCTGGATGATCTAATCACTTTCTATAAAATGTGCTCCATCTTTGGTAAGGGGTAGTTGTCCTTCTTGGAGCTCTTGTTCAAATTTTTGAAGTCTACACATAGTCTGATTTATCCATTCTTCTTCCTCACAGGGACAAAATTAGCCACCCATTCTTAAAATCTCAAGGGGATGATGATCTGGGCATCCAACAACTTCTTTAATTCCCTTTCCATAATAGGCAACAACATGGGGTTTATCTGTCTGTGTTTCTTCCTGAAAGTTTTAGCCTCTTCTTTCAAAGGGATTTTGTGTTCCATGGTGTTTGTGTCATATGTTCTTAATTCTTCATATTTCTAAGCAAAAACATCATCAAACTCCCTCAAAATATTGACATACTAAACCCTTTTCTCCTTTGAAAAATTGCTAGACAATTTGACATACCTGGGATCCTCCTTTGTTCCTAAATTTCACTCAGTCACATCAGCCTCTTCAGTTGGACCTTTAACCTTTAAAACAATGTTGTTTTTATCAAACAATCTCTCCAAGAGGATGAGTCCCTTTGGAATATATTTACTTGGAAACTGAACAATATGATGGTCAACAATTTTATTCAAAAAAGCATCAGCATGAGGGATTTCTTCAATATATTGATCTTGATCAATATGCAAATCAGAGAATTCATCCATAGTATTAAGAAAACTTTTCATTTCAATATCATCCTCAAAAACATCCCAATGTTTGACATTGTTAGGAATAGAGGGTTTGTATTTTACTTCCACCTCATATTTGAGCTTTGGGGGAAAGGGGACCCCGAAATTACTTACCGAGACAACCAATAAATCTTCCATAGATTTTTCCTCTCTTGGAAAAAATAAGATATTAAAAGTGAAGAATAAATTGTTACCTAGATCCAAGACTTTGTTTATGTAGGCCCTTAACCTAAGGTGCTTAGCCTTATACAGATTTCTGACCCGATGTACAATTAATCAACATCTTCAAATACTGTCAGCTCCTCAATATTCATGTCTTTGGAAACTCTCAAACCCAAAACAAGAGCCTCATATTCAGTCACATTGTTTGTTGTTTCAAATTTAAGCTTATAATATAGAGAAATGGTCTCTTGGGTCAAGGAAATGAAAACTACCCCAACCCCAACACTTTCCCTTGAAGAGGTTCCATCAAAAAACATTTTCCAAGCAGGGACATTGGAAGGAGGATCTTCAAAAGAGGTGATGGTTTGCTTTCTTATTTCAATAGGTTCTTGAGGGCCATCAGTGAGTTGTAACATACTAGTCCCCAGATCAGTATCTACTACAAAAATGGGGTGGTTGGTCAGATTTTCTTCATCACTGATGATGTAAGCAAGTTTTGCTTCCCTATAAATCCTTCTTTGTTCACCTCCAAACACAAGAATAGTGGCATATGAAATATCCATATGCAAGGTTCCCCCCATTATTTTTATCCAAGCTCTAGACAAAAGCATCCCAAATTTAGGGGGAACATCAACCACTACAATATCCATGACTATGCTCTTCATTGGCAACTGGAACAAAGATACAACCAAGTCTTTGATAAACCCAAGGCAATTCACCTTCCTAGAATCAAATGAGTATAGTTCATGATAAGTGTTTGTAACCTGCAACTCGAGCTCCTCCATGACAATATTAGGCTTAATATTGTGAGATTCCCATGAATCCATAAAGAAGTTCTGTAACACCTTATCATGGATGTTTAATGAGGTATAGAAAGTAGGGGATGATTCATCTCTATCTTCCACCGAAGGTCCCAGTATGACAACAAGATTTTCATCTTGGAGATTGACTGAATCCATGGAATAAGATGAAGGCTTAGGTTGCAACACTCTGGAGAGGTACCTTTTGAAATCCTCATGCTTAACAAGCTCCAAGAAAGGTATGGGGATCTTAATATTTTGAATCTCATTCTCAAATCTAAACAAGGAGGGAGGTTTCATAACCTCCTTCACTTCTAGGATAAGACCTTTAACCACTGTCTGGGGCTCGTGTGCCTCCTTTTATTTGCTACTAGTTGTCACCTCCTTAACAAGATGCTCTGTTCTAGTGGGCTCCTCAGGAATGTCAGGATTTCCCTCTTTCTTCTTAGACCTAAGGTTGTATTAGTTGGATTGCCACTGGTCCTTTCCCCTTTTCTCATCTCATTTAGTTGGCTATCCATGAGGGAATCTTCATATTTTGACTAAGTTAAATGAGGAGACGAAGAGGTGTCACCAAGACAATGGATTTCAGGATAAGTTTCTTCTTCCTCCCATTCCTCATCAGTAACTAGGTTGTTTTGGAGAGGGTTTGTATTTTTTGATCATCCCTATCCCTATTTCTTTGATCCCTCTGGATGATCTGAGGGGCATTATTTGGTCTCTTGAAATTACCCCGTTGTTAGTATTTTGGGCATTCCTATAGCCCCATTTCCATTCAAAATTCAATTTCTCCATTTCTGCAGAACGTTATTTTACCTATTTTGTTAACTCATCAACTTGAGGGTGGGAAGCAAAGGAACCATAGGTTGAAGCTTCAACCCTACCTTTTCTTCTATCTCTATCAACCTTACTCCTAAGTTTATCCACTGCCAATATATTCAATTCTACTTCAAGGTTTGCGTCTTGCATATGAGCCAAGGAGGTATCTCTTCTTTTTCTCAGTAGGAGGCAAAACTCAGGGTCAAAATCACTAGCATAAGTGATCTTTGTTGGTTGTGGAGCCTGATTATCTTCCTGATTCAAAGGTCCTTGCTTTCAGCCATGTTTATACCCCATGAAGTATTTACACCCCAGAAGTATGTACACTCTTCCACGCGAGGG
>JZKD02S1155734.1:190164-200898 GCA_000966675.3 Picea glauca
AACTGGGCCGGTCTCATACTCGCGTGACACGGGGTCGATTCCGACCGCTACCACTATAACCTCCAGGTGCCGTACGTATGCCCCTTCCGCAGGCACGGGTAAGTCGGGGGGATTTGAACTTGGAACCTCATCGTACTAAACACGCTATATCACGGCACTTGCCCATTGTGCTGCCCCCCGGGGGCTAACACATCAAAAAAATGAGTCTTCATGATATCATTATTATTTCTTATTTCTCTAGGGCATTTTACAATTGCTTGTAATTTTGAGTGGAGAAATCTGTAATTTTTTTTCCATTTTTTAAATGTCAATGTATATCATATTCCACCAATTTTTCATATAAATTTGAAATATGCAAATATATTTTCACAGAACTAAATTAATATCTTAATCTATTTTACAACTTTGAAAACTGTAAACAAATAAGTTTTATTTTAAGCTTTCAATTTTGTAGCATAGATTAGATTTCAATTTCAATTTTAGATATATGAAATGATTATATATTGTTTAATGATGACAATATGTATGAAAAAAATATTTTGTTTTTTAAATTTGATTTTAAGAAGAAAAAGAAAAAAATGAAAATCCATATTAAACTTTTTAAAATAAAAAAATAATAATATATTTTTCTATAAATTAATTATTTTCCTTTTACATTTATGTTATTTTTTAATGTACATGTCAATGTTGTTCTCACCCAAAGGGAAAAAAAAAATGATCTGATGCAATATATTGTTACACTTTAGTGGGGACATTAAAGAAATAATTAAAAGTTCACACTGCCAGAAAATATTACATGACGTAGTTGGAGAAGGATATCTACTGGATTAAGACAACTAACTAATTTTAACTAATTTAATAATAGGTAGGTGGAGAAGGCTATCCACTGGATTAAGACAACTAACTAATTTTAACTAATTTAATAATAGGTAGTTGGAGAAGGATATCTACTGGATTAAGACAACTAACTAATTTCAACTAATTTAATAATATGTAAAATTGATAGGGAAAAATCATATGCATGAACATCGTAGATTTCCCAATTCAATGAAAGATGAAGGCAATATAGTAGATTGTGAATTAATAGATTGTCATAAAAAAATGACTGATTTAGGAAGAGATGAGAAGTAATCAAGTATTTTTTATATTACAATATAAAAAAAATAAGAAATACATATTATTAAAATGAGAAAAGAAATATATAGACATGTAATTTAAATGAAGATTTATGAGAACAATTTATCAATGAGAATGACCAAAAAAATTATGGATAGATAAATTTCCATATGACAACCACCAAAACTTATATGAGACAAATACCAATAAGTCATAAAACCATAACAAAAAATACTAATAACTCAAACATAAAACCATAACAAAAAATACTAATAACTCATAAAACCATAACAAAGGGAAAGGTGGTTATTATTAACCAATTATAACCAAAAAATACCAATAACTCATAAAACCATAACAAAAGGGAAAGGTGGTTATTATTAACCAATTGTAAGTTTTTTTAAAACCTCATTTGATCTCTTGGTTATTTAAAATTTATTTTTAATTTTATTAATAATTACCAATGTTTGTTTTTCTAAGGAAAAAAGTCGTAATTTTATTAAAAGGGGTATAAAATTACATTCACAGATATATATTTGTTGTATGGCTAGCATGGATATATATTGTTTGTTAGTGTCTCATACAATTTTGTGAATCTTTATTTCAAAAAGTATACAAACTTCAATACAAAATATTACATATTATGCGTGGGCATCCGCCTCAGCCCAGGTTGAATATTCAAAAAATAGTGAGTTTCAAAAATGGTGATTCTGTTATCCACATAGTATTCATGATTATGTTCTCAAAATTGGTTGCCATATGTATGTGATTTATGCTTTCTCTTCCTGGAACGACCTATGGAACTCAAAACTACCAACCTCGATATGTTCTGTGATATGCCAGCTTCCAAAAGCTAGGTGCGATGCTTCTTTGGAAAGCCTATCAACCATGGCGTTCCTTTCCCTGTAAATGTGTGTGTGAGAGAGAAAGTGTCAAAAGTAGGAATGGTCCTCATTATATCTGCTAGAAAGGGTATGAGCCTAGATATGTGACAAAGTTTTGTTTCTGTAGCCCACTGTATAATAGTCAAAGAGTCCCCAAAGGCCTGTAGATTGGTTACTCATTTTTCTATTGCGAATTGTAGAAGGAGTTTTAAGGCTTGTAGTTCAGCATAATTATTAGAGCGAGGCCCTAGCCCAGCTCGGCGGAGGAAGAAGTGTCATTCTGAAAGGTATAAGCAACCACCCCCCCCATAGTGGAGTATATCACCTGAGGCCACGCCATCAAAATATGCCCAGGGTCTCTCTTTATTGATTTGTTCTTCCTGAGAAGTTCGGTTCATGCCCCGTCCCGAGGGGTGTTTAAATTTTAATTGTTCTGCAATACTTAAGGATAAAGTGGCCACCCTTAGTGGAGATTGTAATGCATCCCAGAAAATGGTATTATTTCTGGCTATCTAGATCCCCCAAGCTGTTAGTACTAGCATTGCTTTTAAGTAATTTGGGGTTGTCGGTTTTAGCCAATTCTTTAGAGATGTTTCAAAGGTATCTCCATGCCAACTATCGATGTCAAGATTTAAGGTGGAGGCTTCCGACGAGATAGAGCTAGATAAGGGGCAATGCATGAATAGATGATCTATCATTTCTTCCTATGAATGATAGAGGGGGCACCAACTAGGCCCATGAAAGAGCTTCTTCTGTAGAATATCCTAGGAGGGGACTTTGTTTTCTAGGATAGACCATACCAATAGCTTACCTTTGGCTGGGCATTGTAACTTCCACAATCATTTCCACCACCATTTTTCCTCTTGTTGTGCCTGTGTTATACTAAGTAGTACATAACTTGCTTTAGGGGTGTATGTTCCTCTCGGGTCTCCATCCCAGATGAGTTCATTTGCTCCATCCATTAAATGTATGTTTTCCTTCCTTAGTGCAGTGAGATATCGGTCCTAGTAAATAGTGTGGGGGACACTAAGTTCCAAGGTTCTCCTAGACAGTTCTCCCATACTTCCATCCTTGTTTCCACAGGGTTGTGTGGGTGGTATTGGCAAGTTGGGCAAGGTGGAAATAGTCATTTCTTTCAAGAGTTGTGCAAATGTCGTCTGTTAAAAGGTGTTCCCTCGAGCAGCCTTCCCAAGGATCTCGTCCAATACGGAGGGAGTTTCCAGATCCTACTTTCCAAGCTAAGGAATTTCCCACCACATCAAAGTCTCGTTGAACCGCCTTCCACATTACTAAAATCCTAGCAAATCTAGTTCTAGGGCTCCGGATCCATTCAATTATAGAGAGTGGTGCCACGTACTTTTGTTGTGTCACTTGGGTCCACAAGCTTGTTGTTGTGATTAAACGCCAAGCAGATTTGGCCGCCAAAGATTTTGAGAAGAGAAAGATGTTTTTTAGACCCCAGCCACCCAAAGCCTTTGGTTTTGTGATTCTTTCCCAGCGTACCCAGGTCAGGACTCGATGACCTAATTTCCCCCTCCACAAATAAGAGAAGCACATTTTTCTTTCTTTTTCAAGTATTCCCTTTGGAATCCAGGAGAGGGACATCCAGTAAACTGGAATTCCTTCCAGGACTGTATTTATTAGTACCACTCAGCTAGCCCTTGAGAACCATTTATAGCACCAAACTTTTAAACTTTTTTCCAGCTTTTCCAGGAGCCATAACCATTCATTCTTCTTATAATTGTTAGGCTTTAAGTGGAAACCGAGGTATTTGAGGCCTTCATCCAGTTCTAGAGATTGAAAGGGAAAAATGTCTAAATAGTATTGGATATCCTCATTCTCGAGCTGGGAGAAGAGTATATTGGACTTCTGAGCATTGATGAGCATTCTCGTTGCTGATTTGAAGAGTGTGAACCCCTCGTAAATTAGATCTACATCCCTCTTCGAACCATCACAAAGGATGAGTATGTCATCTACAAAGAGTAGATGAGTAATAGCAAGTCCAATTGAGATTTTGATATCAGAGAACTGTCCGCCCAATCTTGCCTCTAACAAGAAGCGGCTTAAGCATTCCACTATAAGAAGGAAATGTAGGGGGGAGAGAGGGAACCCTTGCCAGAGTCCCCTCCCTGCTTGAAATAATTCTGTGGTGGAGCTATTTAGAAGTATGGAAAAGGAGATTGAGTTTAAGCAAGCCATTATCTAGTTGAAAAAATCTAGGCCAAAGCCCAGGAGAATCAAAAGCATTCTGATGTATATCCAATTGACCCTATCAAATGATTTAGATAGGTCTATATTAATCACTGCCTCTATCATCTTCTTTAATTTGATGTTGTGTAGGCCTTCTTGTGCTACACTGATAGCCTCGTGAATTTGTCTGCCTTCAAAGAATCCGAACTTTTCCCCCGATATGTGTTTTGAGAGGATTACCTTCAGCCTTATGCTGATAACTTTGGATATGATCTTGTATAGGCAGTTGCAAAGTGATATGGGCCGAAAGTCTTCAAAGGAGGTATGGTTATCAGATTTAGGTATAAGTGCTATAAAATTAGCATTAATAGGACTATGTGTGTGGCCCATTTTCCTCGATTCTTCAATTACCCTCAGAAGGTCAGGTCCAAGTACATTAAGTCATCCCAGGTAGAATTCAATTGGCCACCCATCAGGACCAAGGCTCCTTCTTTTCTGGAATGTTTGTAGTACTTCTAGCAGCTCTTTTTCAGTGACTGGGCTCGATAGTTGTGCAACTGCATCCTCTTCTACGAATATGGGAAAGAGCTGAGAAACCTTTATAATTTTTGCTATGGAGGTCTCCTCCTGAGCTTTGCAGAGTGTCTTAAAGTGATTAATTCCCAGGTCGGCTAGATCATTGTATTTTTTTATTTCCTCCCCTCTCTGATTCCAAAGGCCCTAGATTGTGTTGGCCATCTTCCTGCCTTTGGAAAAATCCTGAAAGAATTTTGTGTTTTCATCTTCGCAAGTAAGCCAAAGGGCCCGACTCTTTAGTCTCCACTGTGCGTCTCTCTCAATTAGAATGATCTTGTGGATTTTTTCTAATCCGAAAAGGAGATATTTTGTGTCTTGACTAAGGTAGCCCCGATCGGTCCCATATTGTAGTTCATTTAGTTTTTGTTCTATGTCCTTTAGAGACTGATCATCCTTTTGTTTTTGTTTTTCTAACTTGAGTCCCTTTAGGTTTTTGACAAAGTGAACAACTGCTGGGGTCTGGGAAGGTTCTGAAAAATTAACCCATTTCTCCTTTACTAGTTCCAGGAAGGTTGGATTGGTTAACCAACCCTCAAAGAATTTTGAAGGGGTTGGACGACCTTCTAGTAGATTTCCCAAATTCAAACAATATTGGATGGTGATTAGATTCTCCCCCCAAAGTTACCCATTGTCGAACTAGAGTTGACAATTCCACAAGATTGTCTGTGAGAAGAAATCTATCCAAGTGTTTGGCCACTCTGTCCGACCCTACCCATCTGTTGCACCAAGTAGGGGAGATTTTTTGTGGTTCTACATCCACCACCCCCACTGATCCAGGTAATTGAGGAAGTAACTGTTTAATGGATCTGGTGTGGCACGAGGGCCCCATACCTCTTAGGTGCCTAAGGAGAAATTTAGGTCACCAACCAAGATGAAGTCCTGTTTTTGAAACCATTTGCATTCAGTTAGGGAGTTCTAGTAGAGTTTCCTATCCTTCTGTGGTCCATATATATTAATGATAGTGAGAGACTGACCCGGATCAATAGAGAATATAGTAAGGTCGATCCCCAAGGATAAGCCCCAAAAATTTTCCAGTTTCAATTCCGCTACTTCCAACCAGTGGCCAAACCCCCAGAACGTCCTCAAGCATCAACTGTTGTGAACGACTATCCCAAGAGTAAGGATTCAAGGGTATTGACTATGGTGACATTTTCCCCAAGCGTTTCCTGAAGAAGTAAGATATCTGGTAAATGGAGATCAACCAATCTTCGTAAGGACAATTTTTTAATGGGGTTCGCCAGTCCCAGACAACTGAAAGAGAGGATTTTCATGAGGTAACTCTGTCGAGGGGTGGCTTTTCTCTAAGCGGCCATTCAATCAAATATTGTCTGCCAGATGCCAGGTCGATTCTAGCTCTGTCTTGTGCCAGGTATAGGTGTGATTTGCAGCCTCTAACTTTTCCCAATGAGTGTGTCTGAGTGAGTGACCCTAGTCCCCTGCCTAAAGCCCAGTTAGTACCACTTTCTTGGGGGGCCTCTTTGATCACAGATATTCTCCTAAGGTGATATTGTACCCTGTTTTCTTTTGAAGAGGATTCCAGAGAGGCCGAGGGAGAGGCAGGGAAAAAGGGGAGAGAAGAGGGTAAAAAAGGAACCCGAGAGGATGGGGAGAGGGGAGCAGTGAATAAAGGGGGGTTAACTGCAGGATGTGGTGGAGGAGTACCAGTAGAGGATAGAGGTCCAGTCAGTAGGGAGGGGCCCAAGACCCGCAAGTTTAGGGAAGGTGTGACCAACGAGGGTGCATAGACTGACGAAGTGGAGGAGAAAGAGAAGTGTAAGGGAGCTAGACTGATACAGGAGAGAGACTTTCCACACGGAAAAATGACAGACTCAGAAAAAATAAAAGGAACAACAGAATCCAAAGAAGTATGTGAAGTATCCAAAGTTGTCATACTTGATAAATCATGTTCGCGTCAAAGAAGATTCTCCAGAGAAGGTGTGGAGAAGGGTGTAGTGGTTGTAGGTGCGTGTGGCTCTATTAGGTCCCAACAACTCCCCTTATATTTTTACAAAATTTAAAGGGCCCCCATTCGAATCTTGATAATTATAATGAGCAACAGAATCAACCTTTTCAAATAGTTTCATTCCTTGGCTTGCTTTGAGACAAACTTAAGACATTCACTTTAGTATAAGTCATTTATTACAAGAGTATATGTCAAAAGTTAAAAATGAGCATAAAAATCTCAATTTAAACAAAAACGTTAATTTTTATCAAATGTTTACTTTTGTTTAAATTATGATTATGTGTTTATTCTTTTGCTCATTAGCAAGTTTGACTATTTTGAATAATGTGTTCACTACTTCATCAAATAATATCTTGGTTGGTTTCTCATTTTCATGAAATCATTTGGTGATGTTAATTAATTAATTTCTTTTTTCATTTTGCATATCATTTCAAAATAATAATAATAAAAGAATTATCTATCATTTGTTTGATTTTGTAAAAAACTAAAATTAATATTTTTTGTCCATTAACTTGAAGCTTCTAGATCATATTTGAATTTTTTTTTATAAATAATGTTTGTTTATAAGTTATAGTTAGTTTAAATTCATTTTTTATTTTTCTAGATTTTGTTTTATTCACAATTTTTAGGTTATTAATTTAGGTTTCTTCTTGTTTCACAAGTTTCTATTATCAAATATTTGATACGGATATGATCATGGCTTGATTTTATTATCCAAATACATTCAATATGATTGATCCAAAAATAATATTGGATTGCTACAAATAATTTTACGAGCAACAACAGATAAAATTTGGAAAGGCGTCAAGATCAGAAACACGATTTTGCAGGACTGATTGCAGCCAAATCGTGAGGAATTTGGAGAAACGGTTGAAAACCCAGAACCAAAATGGACCCATTTACCTTTTTCTTAGAGATTGTCCCAAAAAAATGCACGATTGGAGAGATATTTGGGTCTCTTTTAGAGGCAAATTTCAGGTGGCGGAAATTAAAAGTGACGCCCAGACTATTCATTCATTTTATAAACATATGAGAAAGATCAGAGCTAATGGGATCGAGGAATTGGAGAGGAGGATTTTAATCATTTCTCTTTTGTATATTATTTCTTTTGTAAACCTTTTATTTCTTTTCAAATAGAGTAATGGATGGCTGGAAGCTTTGGGAGAATGAACGAATATTTTCAAAGAAGAATATGGAATTCCAGGTTGCTTAATGGCTTTTGTCCTGTAAGTAAAATGGTTTTATTTTCATATAATATCTTCATATTCTTTCAATAATTGATTATGCATTGATTTAAATAGATTTAGTCTTTTTTATCAATACATGGTTAATTATTATTATTTATATACTAATTTTTCCAATCTTTAAGAGTTTATTATCCAAAACAATTCTTCTAGAACTACAATATGGGCATGCGATTTTGAGAAAGAATATGAGAAAGTAATTCATCTTTGGATTTAGACCTGTGTGATACTTATTTCATTTAATTCTTTCATTATTATTATATTATGAAAATGTTATAACGATTGATTTTAGCTTTAGCTTGTCAATCATATGGTGTTTTCATACTGTTAAATGTTATATGCTGCCCATAATTTCTTATTCCATTTTTTATGTGTGATCAATCAATCATTTAATTATTATGGAATTTATTTCTAATGTTAAATGATGGATAATATCAATACCTAGAATTGAGTTTTCTTTCCTTCTTAAATATTGATTATCTTAAGATCACACAATTTTTAATTAGTTGTTTTCCTGTTGTTATTAATTTACTCCAATATCAAATACTTCTTTGAATGTATTCTGGAAGTGCTAGTATTGTTATGTTACATGTTTCCCTTAACAACAGTATAGGCTGGAGCTCATACAACACATAAAGATAAATACCAGTTTCGTTGATTAGCGACAGATTATTATGTGTGTTATTTAGTTAAGTTGTTTATGAATGAAACAATGAATGTATGGTTTAGCTTTCACTATCCACATGTTCTTGTTTCATTAAAGTTTTCTTGCAAGATTCTTTAAATTTATAAAATAAAAACAATAAATATTTTTATGTGGTTTCTTTATCTGATTCTTAGAAGCAATCATTTTTCACATCAATTTTCGTAAGTTTCGATTAAAACTTGCAGCTTGTAAATCATGTAAATAAACAAGACTTGTATATCTTCTGCTTAAATACAACTACTATAGTTACATTTGAACATATGTACATATATATAGTGTGTTTAGTAATTAGTTAGTTATTTCTCTCTTTTATTCGTTTCTTTTAGGATTCTTAGATTGGCTAACGGAGCCATTAAACCCGTCAGAACGAGTTACACCAAACGGCTTGGGTTATTTAGACAACCCCGGACCAGACTCGCTCTTCTAGTTGACGGATGGTCAATTTCGCCCATCAACAAATGGCACTAGAAGGAGGGCCAGACTGATAATCTGGCCTTATAGGTGTCTTTGTTTCGAATTTAATTAATTTCCCATGGATCCCCAAATCACTGTGTTCGAACATGCTTTCCATTTCTCATTATCTGATATTCCCAACAAGACTATCTCTCTCTTTTCCAAACTCACCTTTGATGGTGGGGGGGATGTATCTGCAAAAGACCACCTTAACAAGTTTTGGTGCAAATGCATCAAGCATGATATTTCTGATTTAAAGGTTTTGTGCAGATTATTTGTTTTTACTTTCAGGGGTCAAATTAAACATTTGTTTGAGTCTTTTCCAACATATCACATTTTTTATTTGTTTCAGTTTGTAGATGAATTTTTAGATGCTTTTGATATCTATGATTACAATCAAATATGTGAAGAATTTCAGACTTTGCTAATCAATGGTGATTCATCTTCAAAAGGCTTTTCGACAGGAATCCATCACGTTCTTTGTAAATTTAATCTTGATGGCATGTCATTTGTATTAAATCTCCTCTATGATGCTTGCATCTAGTCATATTCAATCGCAAATGATGAAGCAATTACAAATACTATCACTCAATTGCAAGAAGAATTGTGTTCACAGGATGAGAGGGATCCATCTGAAAATGTTGAACAAGCAAGGGAGGTAGAATCTATTGAAAATGCTCTTACTGACAATCAAATTGGTTTTTCCTCTAAATCATTGTATTTTTAGTCCTCGGCCATCGTGGAAGAAGATTCGATGTTGGGTCAAGGTGAATGTCCTTGTTCTCCTAACTCTTGCTCTAATCAGTATTTAAATTCGGTTATTGAAGAAGACTTAGGTGATGAAAATGATCTTAAGCATTCTAACATTCCAATGAAACTAATTAGAGATGTAGATATGCAATTGGAAAAAGAAACCTTAAACCCTCATCTACAAATCGTACCTTATCAACATGAAAGATAAGATGTTTTTCATGAAAGTTTTGAATTGTCTATCCTACAGGAGACAAATTTAGATGATCATAATATGTTGAAGAATTTATGACCAAAACAAAGTGAAAGTTTTAATGAAAATGAAGAGGAATGTCTTGAGAATACCATTGTTAAATATCATAGCTCAAGTTATTATTTTCATGTGCTTATTTCTGATTCCTTTTACACTTTATATCCCGATCTCTTCTTAGATTCTGGTGGATTTGATACTTTACCCATGGTGTCTTACTCTTTTCCACCACAATCCAATCTTTTCGATATGCCAAAATTTGGTGAAACTAATTCAAAACATAACACTTATCAAGTCGGATTTGATGCTCTTTCACTTTCATCACTTGAATGGAAAAATGACATGTTGCAAGATGATTTTACACGATTTATTTTTGAAAAAGACAATGCACTCATCCTTATGGAGATCGAATATTCTACATTGCATATTCGTTCTTTGATTAGTTCGAATTTTAATGTTTATGTTTCACATTTTGAAACGATCAATATCATCAAAGGAAGCATTCAAACCAATAATCTAATTGATGTCATGAATCCTCTTATGATGTGTTCCCCATTGATATATTCATTTCATCAAAGTCATAGTTTTCATCCTAATTTTTA
>JZKD02S1155734.1:204172-218396 GCA_000966675.3 Picea glauca
CTTCTCATTGAATATGAAATCTCTACTCCTAATGATTTTGTTATTTTCATAATCCCATAAACGATAACCAAAATCATTAACACCATATCCAATAAAGGTACACTTCTTGGATTTTTCCTCAAGCTTTCTTATATTTTCTTTATCAATATGGACAAATGCTTCACAACCAAAATTTTTCAAAAAAAGAATAATTTACCTTTTTTCTTGTCCATTCCTCCTCTAGAATTATACCATCCAAAGAGCTTGAAGGTCCTCTGTTTATTAAGTAACAACAGTATCTACAACATCTGCCCAAAACTGTAAGGGAAAACCAACATGCAATCTCATGCTCGTTGCACGCTCCATGATTGTCCTATTCATCCTTTCTGACACACCATTTTCTTGTGGTGTTCTTGGAACTGTCTTCTCTCTAAAAATCCCATGGTATGAGAAATAATAATCAAACTCTTTGTTGCAATATTTACCTCCATTATCTAATCTGAGACACTTCAACTTTTTTCCTGTCTCATTCTCAACCAAAGCTTTCCATTTCTTTAAAGTATCAAAAACATCAT
This sequence comes from Picea glauca, assembly GCA_000966675.3. Taxonomy (NCBI): domain Eukaryota; kingdom Viridiplantae; phylum Streptophyta; class Pinopsida; order Pinales; family Pinaceae; genus Picea; species Picea glauca. The sequence goes on from JZKD02S1155734.1 coordinate 204,727, forward strand.
ATTTTTGTCGAATGCAATAAATCCAAGTTTTTATAGTTGCATCATTAATAAAAGTAACATAATAATGAGAGCCACCAAGATATGATACCTGAGTTAGTCCCCATACATCTGTATGCACAAGCTCTAACCTTTCACTCTTCTTTTCTTTTCCGACTCTGAGAAATCTGACTCTCTTTTGTTTTCCATAAAAACAATGCTCAGAGAAGTCCAAATCAATTTGTTTAAGATCTGGCAACAAATTTATTTTGTGAAGTATCTGCATCCCCTTCTCACTCATGTTCCAAGCCTATGATGCCACAGTGTTTTATCCACTCATGTAGAATCAAAAGAGATAGAAGAGTCAGTATTACTAGTACATAAATACAATGTACCTACCTTCTCTCCTTTCGCTATCACCAATGATCCTTTGATGAACTTCCACGTCTTATTTGTAAATATGGATATAAAACCTTCACTTTCCAACTACCCTATTGAAATTATATTTTTCCTTAAATATGGAACATGTCTTACCTCTTTCAACAACCATTGGTTTCCATTGCGTTGCTTTATTTTTACCTTTCCCATTCCAACAATTTTGTATGGTGCATCATCACCCAAATGAACCTGTCCAAAATCACCTTGAACATAATCTAGAAAATATTTCCTATGGGGTGTGGCATGAAATGCAGCCCCTAAATCTACTACCCAAGACTTAGAAATATTATCTACAGAAAGAATCAAAGCATCTTGTAATAGATCACCTATTACATTTGCTTCCTGATTTCTCCCCTGCTGTCCATCTCTTTCTTTCTTTGGAGCTCTGTAGTCTTTCTTCAGATGTCCTTTCTTCCCAAAACTATAGCACTCTATCTTTCCAAGTCTGGATTTGGATCTGCACTTCCTAGAATTCCCACAGTTCCCAAAACCCTTTGCTATATCCTTTTGTCTTCCCCTATTCTCCATGTTCAACGCATTTCCTGATGTCTCACCTGTGTTTTTCTGTTGCATTTCCTCACTAAGGATAAGACCAACAACATCATCAAATTTTAAAGTATTTGAACCAAAGACAGAGTTACTTACAGCCATGACCAATCCGTTCCAGCTTTCTGGCAATGAGCACAAGATTAGAAGGGCCCTGGCCTCATCATCAAAGTCCACTTTTACAGAACTTAGTTGATTAGTGACCGAATTAAAATCATTTAAATGATCTACAACAAACCCACCTTCTGACATCTTCATATTAAATAATCTCTTCATTAGAAATACCTTATTGGATGCTGAGGGTTTTTCATACAATTTGGCCAACAAGTCCATCAAACCCTTCATTATCTTTTCTTTCAAAATATTGAAAGCCACTGACGTTGTCAGGCTCAACCGTATCATTTCTAGATCCTTTCTGTCAAGAATCTTCCATTCTTCGTCCTTCGTAGCCATCGGCTTCTTTGTTATTCCACCCAATGGTAGGAATAGATCCTTCTGATATAAATAGTCTTCCATCTGCATCTTCCATAACTGGTAGTTTTGGCCATTAAATTTCTCGACCCTAAACTTTCCATCTTCCGACATTGCTCCCACTCAAACTAGGAACCCTCTTTTCCTATGAGTTACCTTTCACTCTGATACCAATTGTTAGAAAAATAGGACCATAGAGCAATAAAATAAAACAAATGTGGAAACAAAATAAATAAGATACACAATACAATAGAGACACAGATTTACGTGGTTCACCCAGTGTGGGCTACATCCACCAGAGAAATTACCAGGTCCTTCCTTTATTATTATCCGGCATATGAAGGGATACAACCTGCAGCAAACCTGTTGTAACTTCCTCTTCTTTCTCTCACAGTCTCCTATCTCAGAATACAATATTCACCATCAACCATAGCCGCAATACATTTCCCTCATAAAAGAGAGTTTCCTTCTAGGGCAAAAAACCCTAACATAATCTCTATCGTTATATCTATGAACTTGTAATGAACGGTCCAGATTTACAATAAAATTACAATATACATTTACAAGGCAATTTTTCCTTCGGGGGCTTCGCCCCCGAACCCTCACTAGGGGCCCTCTTTCCCCCAGATCCCCTAGCTGGGGGAATATCCCCCCCTGACCCCGCAGAGGGGGTACCCCCCTCTGCACTCCCCTGCATGGAAGAGTGTACATACTTCTGTGGTGTAAATACTTCATGGGGTATAAACACGGCTGAAAGTAAAATACCTATGAATCAGGAAGATAATCAGGATCCACAACCAAAAACTTATACCCAAAGAATACTCCCCCACCATAAATCCCAAGATACCACCAAAAACGGCAGCTGGTTCGGAGTTGAAAGGAAGACTCCCACCCCAAACTTCGCACAAGACCGTTCCAGTAGTCTGCTGGTCAAATGGGGTTATCGGGCCTAGCTAGTCTGCTGTCGAGAAATCTGAGCCTCCAAATACCCCATCGTGTGTCTGTAGACCTTCCCTGTCACCCATCATAGCAGGCCCTGTGGAGTTAAAGAAAGTTCCCACTTATCGTTTGTCAGAGATCAACTAGGTGTCTGTGCAAAGGAGAGATGCCCTACACCTACCAAGAAAAGGTAGGGTTCTTGTCTTGTAGTGTCTACAAGCTCCGGGAAAGCCTGTAACTGCATCCTAAAACAACGACATCCTAATAACGAGAGAGTAGGTGCGTGGATCTAGTACTCTACGGTCAGAATGTAACCCTATTCATACTAACTTCATTAATTCCAAGAAACCCTTAAAAATCAAAGTGCCATCATCATCACTGTCATCCATTGAAACTCCAGGAGAGCGGACAAGTTCTTTCATCTTTTCTCATATCTAATAATTACCATTGTTGTTGATCTATTGGTTATTTAATATTTACTTTTAATTTTATTAATAATTTCCAATGTTGTGTCCCCGAGGTGTAGGACAGTCGGTGACGGAGTGTGTTGTTAAGCCACTCCGTGATGTTAAAGTCACCAGTTCGAAACCTGCGGGGACAAAAAATCCAACCATGTTAAGGGTTGGTGTGGCTCAGGCCGGGTGCGATCCCCGGGTGATTTTGACGGCTTAGATTCCCCTGAGTCGCGGTTTCTCAAGCCACAGGTTAATCGCGTAGCCAACAGGTCTCGCACAAATTAACAAACAAACAAAAAAAAAATTTCCAATGTTGTAATTTTTTTTATGTAAAATATATACCAATTAATAATTACCAAAATTACATGAGAAAAATACCAATAACTCATAAAACCATAACAAAAAATACTAATAACTCATAAAACCATAACAAAGGGAAAGGTGGTTATTATTAACAAATTGTAAGTTTTTTTTCAACCTCATTTGATCCCTTGGTTATTTAAAATTTACTTTTAATTTTATTAATAATTACCAATGTTGTAATTTTTGTTTTATGTAAAATATATACCAATTAATAATTACCAATGTTGTATTTTTTTTATGTAAAATATATACCAAAATCATGAGTTTGGACTTCCACTTAGAGATAGAGAAACGAAATCAATTCTAATGTAATAATGGAAAACGTTATTGGAAAACGTTTAAGAGAAAGGAGAAGAAAATTATTTCTCCACTAAATATATTTCGAGAATAACAAAGAGATGTATATTATTCAAGTATAAAAACCAAACCACTTATATTGTTACAGAGTGTACATAGTTAAAAAAAATAAACTATTTTTCAACCTTTTTTTTTTTTTAAACTAGGATATATAGGTAATTAAAAAAATAATGAAATACTCATTATCCATATTGACACATATACATGGTGATGCAAACCCCCTACCTCGACAGGGTCCACTGACCTCCCAATCACTGGATTGTTCTAGTTCTTTGAGTTGAAGCAACTCTTTCGGGTCCATGCTGGAACCTCTATTAAACAAATCCACAGGTCCAAATGCAAAACTCATCCCATGCATACAAGTACCAGACATGAGCTTCACCTCCACACGACCACGGGTCGTGACCACATGCCTACTCAAAAGTCTTAACGAAAATTATATCCTTTTTTTATATCTTCTCATGTGACCATTTGCCATGACCTGGAGCCCATCCTTTGAGCGCATCGGGGATTTTCTATACAACTTATCTCCCTTCGCCCAATATCTGAAATACCAATATTCCTTTGCCATGGATCAATGGTTCCAATTCTTCTCTGATCTGACGGTCCATATCGTGTCGAGGTTTCGTGTATCAGGAATTCCAGTTAGTTGGTTCCTCCACACTCTGACTCGCAAAATACTGAAATTTTGGAGCTCCCCCAAATAAATAGCTCACGCTCCTCTGGATCTAACGACTACTACCCCTCCTGAGATTGTGAGTGTTGAAAGGCTCTCGCCTTTATCCTTTTTGTAACTTTGCTGGATCTAACAGTCCATGGGTACCAACGTTTCTCCCTCCGAGAGTTTCCACCAACTGCTCAGATTATCCCATTGTTGAAATCTCTAGTGTGCATGGATACCCGTCACATGTCTTTTGATGATGGAATCTCCTGATAATTTTGGGACTTCGCATTTTGTGATACCCACTTCTCAAACTGGAGATTCACTTCATCTTTTTACCATAGTGCGAGATATGTTGATAAGTGTCCTCTCATAAATCAATGACTCATGGCTCTTCGACTCTCCGCGCTTCACGTATTTCAAGTCTCAAATTGATTCTTTGTGCACCTGTAATATCTTATGTCTCTCACTTGATCTATCGGATGACTGAAATTCCACCTCGGCATTATGGGACTCCAAACTCTAGGAATCTCAAGTTTTAATCCGCTCTCCCTCATGAGCTTCTAGCAACCAACAACTGTGATTCCTTCTGGCGATCTGACGCTCGGTTTGCGCCTCCAGTGATTTGACAATATTTTATCTTCTCCCCTCTGATCCAATAATCATGGACATTCTTCCCCTGAGCTTCTGATATCTCTCTGCCTTTGGAAGGTTTATTTTCTTTCAAAGGTTCCAAACCTTTGTTCTCCCAATGAATCTGTCTCTGGAATCTTGTCAACACTTGGTAAAAGTGTTATCTCTTCTAAGCTCCTATCCTTGAAAGGATTTCAATCTCCCATGCACACCTTGCATTTTGGAGATTTCAAATAACTCAGTTCAAAGGATTTTATTGGAAAGAAAATTATTCTCTCCTACCTGGCATTCTTCTACACTGTTTCTTCGAATTTTGTTGGCTTCTAGATGATGTGCACACCTTGCACCTGTTTTGAGTTTCTATGATTCTCTCTGAACTTCTCCAAGTCAATCAAAGAATCAGTGGATGCACTCATTGAGTTCCAGATGCACACCTTTCATACAAGTATCAAAAGAGAAATGATTGAAACTCAACTAGCTTCGTCATGAACTCATACAATTAATCTCTCAAACAATCATACATGAACGAACTATAATAAATCATACACGCAAAGTAACATTCATTTAATCACACATGAAATTAACACAATCCAAGGATTTGGGACAATATCTATTTGTTCTATTCATTCATGAAAAAAACAAGATACATAGTGCTTATGCTACTCTATTTTGCTCTATCAATCTTTCTATTATGCCTCATACATCCTCTCTCTATTACAATGCAACAATGAACTATCTAAGGACCACTCCACCAGCTCTCTCATCCTGTTCTAAATCCTATCATTTTAAATTCAAAGCTATTACCTACTCTGTCCTATTACAATAACTACTAGTTATTGCCAGATAGTGTCGACACTCCATATCTGCATTTCTTGCAGTCCTTCAAGACTTTACAAACAAGTTACATATTAAAATGTTTTTTACAAAAATATCTCAACAACCGATTAAATTCTGAGTTAAATGCTTGATTTGAAATTCTGTCATTGCTAAGATGTCATCCGTTTTCCTCCATGCTTGCGTTGTTGACTTTGAAGGTGATTCTCCCGCATCATACTCCTCTGGTTAAAAAAATTCATGGACGCCTATCCATAATCTCATGCAATGTCTTTCCATGCTTCAAAATATTAGGTTTTGTGACCCAACTTGCATCTTCCATTGGATGATCATTCCACTTCAATAAATATTCAAGATATGTCTTTCTCCTGGCTTTCTTTCCATCCCTATGTTCAATAATTTTCTCCATATGAGGTTTTTAGGCTGTGGGCAATTTCTCTTCCCACTAAATTTCTTTCTGATCATTTGATTCTCCTGCTTCATCTCTCCTATAAGGATACAGGTCTGCAACATTGAAGATCAACGATATCCCAACATTGTCTGGCAACTCAATCTCATAAGCATTGGCTGCGAATTTTCTAAGAATCATGCATGGTCCTATCTTTTTCATCTTCAATTTGTTATATGTTCTCCTTGGAAACCTCTCTTTTCTCAAATGAGCTAAAACTTCATCTTCAACTTTGAATTGAACTTCTCTCCTTTTTTTATCAACTCTGCTCTTGTATTTCTGACTGTTGTCCTATAGCTTCTCTTTGATTCTATCATGAAGTTTCTGCATTTCTATTGCAAAATCCCTTGCTCTAGCACTTCTAAACTCATCTTGATTCAAATATCTCAACTCTGTAATCCCTCTTCATTGTATACCATACACAATTTCAAATGGACTTTTTCCCATGTTCATGTTCACTGAATTGTTAAATGCAAATTTTGCTTGTGCCAGAATCTGATCCCATTGTTGACCTTGTTCAGTGACTAAACTTATCAACAAGTTTTCGAGACTTCTATTTACTACTTTATTTTTCCCATTTGTTTGAGGGTGATATGTTGAACTAAAGGATAAGTTCATCCCCATCCTCTTCCATAGAGTCCTCCAAAAGTGTCCTACAAATTTGATATCCCTTTCTGAAACTACGCTCCTTGACAATCCATGTAGTCTCACTACTTCTCTGAAAAACAAATTGGCGATGTGTGTGGCATATCCTGTCTTCTGGCATGGTATGAAACGTGTCATTTGTTAGAATCTATCCACCACAACAAATATGGAATCGCTCCCTTTTTGAGTTCTAGGCAATCCCAAAAAAATATTTATACTGATTGCATCCCATGGCCTTTCTAGAATTGGTAATGGCTGATACAAACCAGTGTTTTGTTGTCTTCCTTTTTCATATTGAGAAATTATGCATTTGTTCATGAACTTCTTCACTTCTTCTCTCATTCTCAGCCAATAATATGAATTGCTCAGCTGTGCAAATGTCTTATCGTGACCAAAGTTTCCAGTGAAACCTCCACTGTGTTTCTCTATCAGTAGGTTGTCTCTCATTGAGCACTTCGGAATGCATAATTGGTTTCCTTTGAACAATAATCCATCCTAAATCAAATATGAAATCCATGGGCTTCTTTCTCCCAACAAAGGATTCTTGTGTTCCTCATGAGCTTCTTTAAAATATGCATCCTCTTTATACATCTCTTTGAGGTGTTCGAACCTCACAGTCTCCACCTGGAATTCCTGTGCAATCAAAATCCTTCTGCTCAAATCATTTGTGACTTTGTTAGCAGTTCCAGCAGTGTGTTTAATAACAAAAATAAAAATTTTCATAAATTCTACCCATTTTGCATGTTTTTGATTCAACTTTTCTTGTCTAGTAATAAACTGCAAGGCATGATTATCACTTTTCTTGGCATCATTTAGTTTCTCTCTGAAATAAGCAACTAGACTATTGTCCTAGCTCAATACTACTCCAATAGCTAATCCATTTGCGTTGCATCTCACCTTAAATGTTTTTCCAAAATCTGGTAAGACCAGAATTGGTTGCTCTGTGATTTTCTCCTTCAACACTTTGAAACTTTTTTTAGCTTCTTCTGTCCAACTGAAGGACTTGTGTTTCTTCTTCATAGTGTCTAGCATGAGTGCACATATGGCACTAAAACTTCTGATGAATTTTCTATAAAAACTCGCTATTCCATGAAAACTTATTACCTCAAATATGTTGCTCGGCGATGGCCATTCTCTGGTCTCTCTCACTTTTTTTGGGTCCATCTTCAATTCATTTGAAGAGATTAAGAAACCCAAATATATGATCTCCTTCTTCATAAAAGAACTCTTCTTCATATTTATCAACAATTTCTCTTGTTGCAACCTTTCCATCACTAATGTCAAATATCTTAAGTCTTCTTCCTTTGTCTATTTGAAGATTACTATGTCATCCAGATATACTATGACAAATTTGCCTATGAAGTCTTTCAACACTTCATTCATTAACCTCATAAATGTTCTTAGTGCATTTGTCAACCCAAATGGCATGACTAGCCATTCAAACAATCCTTCATTTGTCTTGAATGTTGTTTTCCATTCATCTCCTTCTCTCATTCTTATTTGATGATATCCTCTCTTCAAGTCTATCTTGGAAAAATAGCTTGTTCCACTCAAATAGTCCATCAAATCATCCATCATCAGTAAATGGAATCTGTACCTAATGGTTATCTTGTTGATGGTTCAGGAATCTATACACATTCTCCATCCTCCATCTTTCTTTAGACTTAATACAGTCAGTACTACACATGGACTTAAGCTTTCCCTGACTAACCCTTTATCCAGTAACTCCTAGACTTGATTTTTTACCTCCTCATTCTTTCGAGGTGTCAACCTATAATCTACCTTGTTTGGTAAAGTATCCCTTGAAATAAGGTCAATATGATGGATTATGCTCCTAATGGGGGGCAGTGAGTGTCGTAACTCATCCACAACTATATCGACAAAGTTTTCTAATAGTTCCTAGATTTCTATAGGCAAATATTCCACAGAAGTATCTGTAAGGATAACTCTAGGCTTCCTCACTAAAGAAAACTTCATTTCTTTCTCCTTCTTGACTTCATTCAAGAACTCCTTCCCACTCATGAGAAGTATGCTTTAACTAGCTTCTCTATTTTTCTCTTTGTCTTCTATGCGTAACAACATATGTGTCCTACCATTCTTTTATAGGGTATAGATATTCTTCCTTCCATCATGAATAACCTTTCATTCATACTGCCACGGCCTCCCCAATAAAATATGACAAACATCCATATAAATTACATCACATAATATTTCATCTTTGTAACCTCTTATTTTAAATTCAACTTGGCATTGTTGACTTACCATTACTTGATTCCCTTTCTACAACCACGATACCTTGTATGGCTTTGGATGTGCAATTGTCTTCAACTCCAACATTTCCACCATCTCCATGGATACTATATTGTCAGTGCTTCCACTTTCTATGATCACCTTGCAAACTTGGTCTTTCAACTTGCAAGCAGTTCTGAATAGGCTTGTTTGATGAACTGGTTCCTCTGGTTCCATTTTTGGTTTAAGAAGAATCTTCCTCATCATGAGGTTTGTTCCTCCTTCTACTACTTCCACTTAGACAATGTGTGCTTCACCGCCTCCTACTCTCTTTCTATCGGGACATTCCCAAGATTTATGTCCCTCTTTTCCATAGGTATAGCATTTAAAAACACCTCCTCTAGCTCTTCCTCTTCCTCTACCTCTGGAAAAATAAATTCTTCCTCCATGTTTTCCTTCTTTAAAACTTCAACCCTTCTCATGGTGACTATGTTTTTTTTCATCTTTAGGCTTCGACTTCTGGAACTTTTCTCTGGTGGTTCCCTTGCCTCTGCTTCATTGGCTTTACTTTCTGGCCAATGTTTCTTCAACTTTCAAGGCTGCTTGATAAGAATCCTTGACTTTACTAACCGACATCATGATGATCTCTTCTTGGATTTCATACCTCATCCCATTAATATATATGGTTGTATTTTCATCTTCGTTTTCCTTTTGTCCAACCATGATGTTTAGTCTGTAAAATTCTTCAATGTACTCCTTCACTGATAAACCCCTCTGTTTTAGGTTCTGTAATCTTCTGTAAAGATTGATTTGGTAATCCTTTGGGATAAATTTGTCCTTCAACTTGGCTACCATCCTATCCTAGTTTTTAATTTTTTGCTTACCATTTCTCTTGCGTTCAGCTTGCAGTTCATCCCACAATAACACTGTGTGACCTTTTAGTCTTGTCACTGCATGCTTCACCATCTTGTCTTCTTCGATATCTTTGTAATCCAAGTATTTTTCCATAGCACCTACCCAATCTAACAATTCTTCAATTTCCAAATTTCCTTCATACATAGGTACCTCTATCCTTTCTCTGGCTCCTATCTTTCAAACAACTTTTATCAAGCGATCTTGTGCAACATCCTCCATGTCATTTTCTTCGGCCTCTGCTTCCTCGCTCTTAGCTTCACTAACATCACCATCGTTTGGTGCTCTTCTCTATGTTGTTTCCATGGCTTCCAATCTCATTCGAAGTCACCTCATTTCTTCTTCCATTTCTGCATTCTCTCTGCGCCTTCTGGATGGCATGATTTCCCTGCGTCACCTACAAACATAAAATTAAATTTCTTTGATACCACAATTGATACCAACTTTCCTCCTTTCTCATTTTTTCTGTTGTCTACAAAAAAACTTAGAATCTTTCTCTGATACCACCTGATACAAAACCCCTACCTCGACAGGGTCTGTTGACCTCCCGGTCATTGGATCGTTCTAGTTCTCTGAGCTGAAACAACTCTTTCAAGTTCCTGCTGGAACCTCTATTAAACAAATCCACAGGTCCAAATGTGAAAATCAGCCCATGTGTACAAGCACCAGATGTGATGTTCACCTCCACACGACCATAGTTCGTGACCGCACACCTTCTCAAAAGGCGCATAGTAATTTTTCATGTCGATGATTTGAGAGTGAGCCAACCCTAACTCCTCTAAGTCCCGAAATTTCGAAAATGGATTAATGGATATTAGCTCCTTTCCTTATGTCTGCTCTTGTGACTATTTTCCACGACCTAGAGCCCATCCTTTGAGCACGTTAGGATTTCACATATTGGGGATTTTCTATAAAAATTACCTCCCTTCGCTTGATATCTGAAATACTGATATTCCTTTGCCATGGATCAACGTTTCCAATTCTTCTCTGATCTGACATTCTAGATCGTGTCGGGGTTTCGTGTATCAGGACTTCTGGTTAGTTGGTTCCTCCACACTTCAACTCCCAAAATAAAAAAAAATCGGAGCACCCCCAAATCAACGGCTCACGCTCCTCTAGATCTAATGGCTGCTACCCCCCATGAGCTTGTGAGTGTTGAAATGATCTCACCTTTATCCTTCCTACAACTCTGGTGCATCTAATGGTCCATGGGTATCGACGTTTCACCCTCCGAGATTTTACATCATCCACTCAGATTCTCCCAAAGATCAAATCTCCTATGTGCATGGATCCTCATTACCTGTGTTTTGATGATCGATGGTCCTGATGATCTCAGGACTTCACGTTTCACAATATTCACTTCTCAAACTAGAGATTCACTTCATCTTTTCCCTGAAGTTTGAGATCTATTGGCAAGTGTCCCCTCATAGATCAATGACTCATGGATCTTTGGCTCTCTATGCATCGTGTATTTCAAGTCTCAACTTGATTCCTTGTGCACCTGTGATATCTGATGGCTCTCACTTGATCTATCGAATGACTAAAATTCCACCTCAATGTTATGGGACTTCAGACTCTGGGAATCTCAAGTTTCAAGCCACTCTCCCTCCTGAGCTTCCAACAACCAACGAATGTGATTCCTTCTGGAAATTCGATGCTCGATTTGCACCTCCAGTGATTTGATGATAGTTGATCTTCTCCCCTCTGATCCAAAAATCACGATCTTTATTCCCCTGAGCTTCTAATATTTCTCCTCCTTTGGAAGGTTTATTGTCTTTCAAAGGTTCCAAACCTTTGTTCTCCCGATGAATTTGTCTCTGGAATATCGTCAACACTTGGGAAATTTTTTATCTCTTCTGAGCTCCTATCCTTAAAAGTATTTCGATCTACCACGCACACCTTGCATTCTCGAGATTTTGAATAACTCAATTCGAAGCATTTTCTTAGAAATAAAATGCTTCTCGCCCACCTCGCATTCTTCTGCACTAGTTCTTCGAAGTTTATTGGCTTCTAGACACTGTGCACACCTTGCACCTGGTCTGAGTTTCTCTAGTTCTCATTGAAATTATCTGAGTCAATCCAAGACTCAATCGACGCACTCCTTGCATTCGAGATGCACACCTTGCATACAAGAATCAGAAGAGAAATGATTGAAACTCAACCAACTTCATCACGAACTCATACAATTAATCTCTCGAACAATCATATATGAACGAACTATAATAAATCATACACACATAGTAAAATTCATTCAATCACACATGAAATGAACACAATCCATAGATTTGGGACAATATCTGTCTGTTCTATTCATTCATGAAAAAAAACAAAATACATAGTGTTTCTTCTACTCTATTATGCTCTATCGATCTCTCTATTCTTCCTCATACATCCTCTCTCTATTACAATGCAACAATGAACTATATAAGGACCGCTCCACAAGCTCTCTTCTCCTGTTCTGAAATCTATCATTTCAAATTCAAAGTTATTCCCTACTTTGTCCTATTACAATAACTACTAGTTATTTCCAGATAGAGTCAACACTCCATATCTGCATTTCTTACATTCCTTCAAGACTTTACAAACAAGTTACATATTAAAATGTTGTTTACAAAAGTATCTCAACAACCGATTAAATTATGAGTTAAATGCTTGATTTGAAATTTTGGGATAGTGTTTTTGCTACTCTATTATGCTCTATCGATCTCTCTATTTTTCCTCATACATCCTCTCTCTATTACAATGCAACAATGAACTATATAAGGACCGCTCCACAAGCTCTCTCGTCCTATTCTAAAATCTATCATTTCAAATTCAAAGCTATTACCTACTATCCTATTACAATAACTACTAGTTATAGCCAGATAAAGTCAACACTCCTTATCTGCATTTCTTTCATTCCTTCAAGACTTTACAAACAAGTTACATTTTAAAATGTTGTTTACAAAAATATCTCAACAACCGATTAAATTATGAGTTAAATGCTTGATTTGAAATTCTGACATAGTGTTTTTGCTACTCTATTATGCTCTATCGATCTCTCTATTTTGCCTCATACATCCTCTCTCTATTACAATGCAAAAATGAACTATATAAGGACCGCTCCACGAGCTCTCTCGTCCTGTTCTGAAATCTATCATTTCAAACTCAAAGCTATTACCTACTCTATCCTATTACAATAACTACTAGTTATTGCCAGATAGAGTCGATACTCCATATCTGCATTTCTTACATTCCCTCGAGACTTTACAAACAAGTTACATATAAAAATGTTTTTTACAAAAATATCTCAACAACCGAATAAATTCTGATTTAAATGCTTGATTTGAAATTCTGTCATTGCTGAGATGTCATATGTCTGCCTCCATGCATGTGTTGTTGACTTTGAAGGTGATGCTCGTGCATCAATGTTATTGGATAAATCCGTAAGTGCGGACACAAACCGATCTCCCTAGATCCACCTGGATCTAGAACAAAGCAAGACAAAATAGGACGCTTTCCTTAAGTTTTAAATATTGAATTTACTAAGAGGCAAGAATAAGTAACATACCTTATACTCGCTTCTTATATTCTTTGTTGCTCCCGCTTCGTTCCAGTGCTCTTGTGCAATCAAGATCAAAACAACACAAACCAACCAAAGTGCTAGCGATAGCATACACTCAATATAAACCTATGTATGTGATCAAGGAATCATACAATAAAACACAACAAGATTTATAGGAAAGAATCATATTACTGTATCATATTAAATGTGAAAGAGAGA
>JZKD02S1155734.1:237581-250060 GCA_000966675.3 Picea glauca
TATATATAGGAGACTAGGAGGTATAATTCAACTAATGGCCTAAAGCCGACATAAATAAAATAACATTACTAATCTAATATGCCCCAATTAAGGGGTAACAAATAACATTACTAATATAATATGCCCCAATTAAGGGGTAATGAGCCAATATTAGGGCTTAACACACCAAATGACACAAAGGTTCTAACTAGGGAACCCATGTCTGGTAAGCCTCTACCACTTAATAATGACACTTCTAGTAGAAGTAAGAAGGTTTTGTGTCACTAATAAATGGGTTCATACTTAGGGTGTATGGATCATGGTCATAGGATTATGCAAGATTCAAAAATGAATTGAAAACCTATCCTATATGTCGGTGAAAGAATATACATGTCAAAGGCATGAATGGGCAGTATGACACTAGAAACCACAAAACATCATGGACAAAACCACCAAAAGCCAAGTCTTTCCACTGCACTATTAGTACATAAAGTAAAAATTTAGCACAAACTATAGGAAGTGGGTAAAAAACTTCTACTAATAGTAAAAATAGACTATTTTACCTCACCATTTGAGTTTTTTCACCCACATAGTGCATTTAGGCCATTTTACCCCCAATCTTCAAGTGTTGATTGCAAGAGATATGATCAAGAGAATAAAAAATCATCTAGACCATGTAAGTTCCCATCCCCTTTACTTCAATTACAATGGTTTCAATTTCAATTTTAGACCCAAATGTTTTAGTATTAGAGGGTGTAACATGGAAACTAGGGAGTAGGCGGGTGACAGTTCTTCATGTCGCACATATGACCCCATATATGGGCATGCACGTGTATATTTATGACTTTTACCAAGTTAGTCTATGTACAAGTCCATGAACAACATTTTTGAAAGGTTTAAACTCAAAAAATGGTTTCTCCTTTGTAGGATGGTGATTGAATGGATGGAGAGGGAGCATGAAGAGATAAATGTAGTAGTGGGAAGGGATGCAAGGGCCTAAAAAGATTTAAAGAGATGTGGCCTTTATAAATTTTGGGCTCTCAAGGGAATGAGGGCTCAAGTGAGGTTACTCTAGTTACTAGTAAAATACTTGGATCCAAAGACAGAGTCCTTCGACCTTGATGGGAAACCATTGAGGATTTAAGTGGAAGATACATACTTCATCACAAGATTGTCTCACCAAGGCAAGTTAGTGAATCTCAAGGCCAGAGGGGTTGGAGGTGATATGACTATGGAGGAGTACATTTCCACCCACTGTGTTGTAGGAACAGATAAAGTAGGGACCCAACTCCTAATCAGGGCAATTGAGAATCTGAGTTTGAAGATCGTCATGCTTGTACTCACATTGATTTCGAGGTTAGGCGTGTTTCACCAGGAATCAAGGCCACTCATGTTATATGTGGTGGAGTGTTTAAGACCTATTGTTTATGACTTGTGTAACTCACTACTAGCTAACATGAAGAGCCAATTGACGATTGCAAATAAGGGAAAATGAGAAATTTTGTATTTTCATCCATTCTTTGTAGTTTTTTCTTTGAGAGGGTTCTAGTCTTGAGCCATAAAGTAGAGATTACTCCACATGGACAGCTTGATCTAGCCATGTCATAGTGGAGCAACATGATGAGGTGGCTAGGAGGTGGTATGGTGTCAACCCCCTACAATGATGAGTTATTTTTCTAGTGGCACTAACAAGTCATATCCATTGATGACTATCCTTATGGTGGGATTGACTACAGAGGAGATCTGAACATGCCTTTTCCACAAGGTTTCACCTATGGTGATATTGGCAAGAAATTTTTTTATATCTTTAATTTTTTTGTTTTTTTCAATAAAAATAAAAAATGAAAATATTTTTGTATGGTATCAAGTATTAACAATTGCTTTGTTACACAGATGTAGGTACACGATGTCTAGAGGGATTCCCACGACATCGATAGAGGGACCTAGGATATGACCAAGCGGGTAGAGATGCAAAGAGAGTGATACAGAATGTGTGGGGGAACCTGTCTCGATTGACTCATAGATTCCTATGGTTCAAGTGGAGGATCTTCCAAAGGCGATGCAATGACAGGTGGTGGGTGTACCCTGTGCGTGGGTGTGACTCTTCCGACATCTCGTAAACATCATAGTGTGTTATCATGGTACACATCTAGCACCATAGGTGTAGATGCCATGTTCATATTATATACCGACCATATATGTATTTTGAGGGTGTGAGCTCTATTTTGTACTATGACACCATATTTTTTGAAATCGAAAGGATGAAATATAAAAAAAATTGGTCTTCGTATTTTCTTATATATGTTACAATGTGTACATGTAGGAAAGTGTTTTATTTACTTAGTTATGTGACAAATGAAAATATAAAATATAATTAGCATATGCATCGTATACATGATTAGAACTTCGAGGTATGTGATTATAAGTAATAAAATCAAAGTATCGTTCCAAAATTCATACCCATAGAAATCGTCGGAGTAGAGAAGGATCTCACACACGATAACTTCCATTAAACTGACATACAACTAACTGGTAGTCCAAGCGAACCTCTAAAGACTGAAAACCATTTTCTGTTGATGGCTCCAGACAAATGCCACCTGAAGACACCAGTTGGACCTTAGGTGATTAAATGACCCAAGCGACGTAATCCATGTTTTGCATATGTTGATTGGAAATGTTTGTGAATCATAATTAAACTGAAGACTCTATTGAAATCTTCCAACCTAGGGAAAACTTGATAAGAAAGATGATGTAACAAATGAAAATATGTATATACACTAATATACACTAGTATACAAAAGGTCATGCCCAAGATTGAGGGCTCAAGCATAATTCCTTTTAAGGTAGAGCTCATTTCTAGGCTCATCCAACATATTCCCTTCATAATATTCCAATTCATAGTCTCCATTGTTTAAGACATGTCGCACGATATAAGGATTGTGCCACATGGGGTTGAACTTACCTTCCCCCAATGGTTTTTTGGCTTGTTCATAAAGGAGAACCAAGTCATCGTCAGCATATTGCTGAGGACATACATACTTATCATATTGAACCTTGACACATCATTTATTCTCTTCGATAGTCGTAGAGGCATCTCGATGTTGCTCATCGAGACACTCCAGGTGTACGAGGTGTTCTTCAAGATCGAAAGTGTCAGGTAGGATATCAATTTCCATCTTGAGGGAATGGATTTTTCATTCAATCGGAGGAATCAAATCCACGCCATGTACTAACTGAAAAGGAGAGAAACTAGTGGAAGTATTTACTAAGGTTTAGTATGTCCAAAGTGCAGGGTAAAGCATCAGATGATAGTCAGATTTACTTTGGCTGACATTATTTTGCAAGATGATCTTGAGAGATTTATCCATTGCCTCTACTTGTCCATTTTCCTAGGGATAATAATGGGAAGAATGACCATTCTTAAACCCTCAGTTTTGATACTAAATATTTCATCATTTCATTATGAAAACGACTTCCATGATCAGTGACTATCTCTCTTAGGATTCTGAACTGGGATATAATTTGGTTGAATACGAAGAAAGTTGTAGTCTTACCATTGGATTCAATGGTAGGCATGACCTCTACCCATTTAGTAAAATAATCCATGGATACAATAATACTCTGGTGCCCCCCAGCCGAAGCTATGATACAGTCCATAAAATATACCCCCCACCTGATGAAGGGAGAAACGGTGACGACTGGGTGAAGAGGGGTTGGGTGAGAGCATATTTTCCAAGAAAACACCTAGAAAGGGTGACACTTCTTGACATCTTCAACACAATATTTAAAAATTGACGGCAAAAAATAACTAGCTCGCAATATTTTTTGGTTTGTCACAAGATCGGATAAATGAACACCAAAAAACCCACTATGAAAATCATTGAGAATAAAATTAGCTTCCTCGTGAGTCAAGAAACGATTTAAAATATTATATAATCCTCAACAATACAAAGTGTCACCGATGATAATGTAGTTTTTATCCTAATGATGAATATGTCGTCGATCGTCTCGCGACATATGTTGGGGTAGTTTCAAGGTTTGAAGATAAATTAGAATGTATTCATACCAAGGGTCTGAAGACGAGATAAGGAAGACATGTTCATCCATAAATGAGTCGTCATGAAAAATTTCATCATCTAGTCGAGGGAAGTTTGATATCAACTCGGTAAAATCTAGTGATTTCTTAGACTTCGTCGAAGAGATATCGAGATCAACTTATTGCAAAATAGCAATCCACTTATTATATTTCCCTCCTATGATAAGCCTACTGAGGATGTATTGAAATCGATTGATATATGAAACTACGATAGTTTTTCAAAGTAATATATAATGTCGTAATCTTTGAATGACATGTACGACAACCAAGGCTAGTTTCTCTATGTGAGATTATTAAAGTTTGGGACCGGCTAGGTTTTGAATGAGATATTAGACAATTTTCTCATGGAGCTTATCATCCTCATGAGCCAGAACCATACTAATCATCCCTTCGGACGCGGTGATATAAAGAAAATAGTCTTTATTGTAGTATGGAGGCTTCAACAGAGGTTTAGATACCAAATCTTTCTTAAGAGCATCAAAGGATTCCCAAGCTTTCTCATCCCATATAAATGGAGTATCCTTCTTCAAAAGATCCATGAAATGCTTAGTTAAATTGGCATATCTCACTATGAACTGATGTAGGAAATTAGCCTTCCCCCATCAACCTTGAAGTTGTCTAATGTTGCGCAGGGGAAGCAATCAAAGTGTTTACTCAACCTTCATAGTATCTACCATGATCCCATGCTCAGACACTAAGAATCCTAAAACACGGCCAGACCTAATGAAGAAGATGCAATTGTGAGGGTTCAACCGAATGTGATAGTAATGACATATCTCAAATACTAATTGAAGGTGAGTGGAGTGATCTACTCTCTTGTGAGATTGAGAAGCAAGGTCATCTAGGTAAGCTTCGACAATATGCTTGATATCATGAAAAGAAAAGTTCATGGCACATTGGAAGGTTGCTCTAGCATTTTTAAGGATGAAAGGAATTTTTTTCTATGAAAAAGTACCCCAAGGAAAAATAAACGCCATCTTATGTTGATCCTCAAGTTTGATTTGAATTTGATTATACCCTGAAAAATATGCCCATAAAATAAAATATTTCACTTCTCGTCCACTCATCAAGAACCCGGTTAATGAAAGGAGTCGAGAAGTTATATTTAGGACAATCCTTGTTCAGGTCTCAAAAATCCATACATAAGTAGATGGCTCCTTTATTTTTATTTATGGGAATGAGGTTGGACACCCATTCAGTAAAGGGAACTGGGTAGATGAAACCAACATTAAGTAGCTTCTCTACCTCAACCTTAATAGCAGGGACCTTCCTAGAATTAAGATATATTAGACATTGTCGAACAATTTTAGCATCCAGATAGGTTTTAATATCATGTTCAAAAATGTTGGGGTTGATCCCTGGAATATCCTCATACGACCAAGTGAATACATCATGAAAAATCTTTGAAGAGATCGGTGTAGATATGAATTTCTTCAGGAGAACAATCCACACTAATATATACGTTCTCAATTTTTCCAGGAATATGAGATATGTCGATTGTGATGGTAGGAGAAATATTCACCATGTTTCCTTTGGCATAAATACCATGTGTATCTAATGGAACCACAA
Source organism: Picea glauca (assembly GCA_000966675.3). Classification (NCBI taxonomy): domain Eukaryota; kingdom Viridiplantae; phylum Streptophyta; class Pinopsida; order Pinales; family Pinaceae; genus Picea; species Picea glauca. The sequence goes on from JZKD02S1155734.1 coordinate 243,226, forward strand.
TGTGACCAACCATCTCACTCAATGTAGATCTAAAGTCATACTGTTAGATCTTAACAAGCTCTGGGAGGAAATAGGAGCGATGATGCATATCGTCCCAAGGCCTATCAGGACCATACATGGCCTCTAAGATGGCTTCATATGAAGGTAAAGTATCGTCGAGGAAATCATGTGAGAAATATGATTGAACAACCCATACATGCTCTAGAACAAGATCCACCTCATTTGTCTACAAGGATGAAGGATCAGGGTCATCATTAGTGTCAAGAATAGACTAATACACAACGTTTTCCACTAACAATGGCATTTCCATCCCAATGTGTGACTGACCTTCATATGACATAGTCGGGGAAGTTAGGGTCCAAGGGTCATTGAAATATGAAGTATGGAAAGGAATGGACCTCATAAACGATGAAGACTCACTAGAAATAGCATGAATATGGTGAATTGTTGTTGTGAAATGAAAGCTACCCATCAGAGAGGAATACATTCTAAAACCAACATCCTCAGTTTCCCTATGCGAATTGTCGATCACAGGGACCGAAGGTCTAACCGATGTGTTAGGACTAGTGTGAACAAAGGACAACTGATCAATCATCACTATTTTCCCTTTGTGAGGAAAACATAAAGTGCGGAAAGCAGACAACACGACAACTATCATGGAATAAGTCCAATTACACCCTAGTAGTAAATTATAGTTAAGGGGTGCATCAAAATCCACTATCTTCCCACCTAACTAGGCTGGAAAAGCGGGAAGAATTCCATGGGGTCAAAATGAATGCCCATCAAATGATGTCAATGTATTCATTGATTGAGTTAGATTCTAAGATCCAATGGCTTTTCAATAGGTTAGGGACATCACATACGTCATAGCACCTTCATCAATTATAGTACGTTTGATGGTAATTTTTATGTACTCCACATGTATTTGAAAGGCCACGTGGTAAGGTAAGTGAAGCCTAACATCCATGACATCAAACTTGATAAAATGTGAACCACACGGGTCTAGAGATACTAATACAGATAACAAGGCAGTCCTTTGTGAAGGACATGTTTGGAGCACCTACAAAGCCGACATCGCACAAGGGGTTTGGCCCAGATTCAACAATAGAATAGTTATGGGAAGATATGGAATTGGGATTGTGGGCAAAGTTCTTTAGTAATCCTTTCAGAATACGAGGCAAAGGTTCCATATTTTCGATTTGCAAGGGTGTTTTCGTAGGAGGAGAATTTGGACCTACAATGGTCTGTGAAGAACCGTAATCATGAGATCGAGTGGCTACATCAATCTAAGACTTGACCATATTGACACATAGATGACCACCTTCATGTGCCTAGGTGTTTTGACTCTCGTTCGATGCATTTCTAGTGTTTGGGGGCCCCAAGGCCATGTGTTGATTATGCAAAAACATATTTGTCATCACATTGGGCAACTGCAATAAGATCCTCGAGGCTTCCTCGATTTTTGGGCATAAGTGGGTAAGGTGATCATCTTTACAAAGTTTACAAGGAAAATTTACCTTCTGTTTTTATTTCTTTCCCTCAACAACATTATTATTCAATCTATCATTGTTAGTGTCATCCTTGGCTTTATTATTATTTTTCCCACCCTTACGATTATTACCTTATCCTTTTCTTTTATTCCCTTCTGGTTGTTGGTTACCATTTGGGTTAGTTGATGACTGTACATAATGCACATTCGCCAACTGAGTGGGAATGGAGGATGAAGCCGAAGCTTGTCCTAGTACAGGTTGGCTTACAAACAAATATTTCAACTGGTTTGTCACCAAGTCTGTAGACTTATCATTTTCAAAGCCTATGATGCCATCGACATGAGGACCAAGAGTTTTTCTAAGGTCATAGTTTGACCATGGAGCATTACAAAGAATTTCATACAAAATCCCAGATTGAGCATATATGAGGTCCAATTGTTGGGCTTTGAAAATAACTTCTTCCTTAGATGTTACTCCAGATGTAGAGACATCCTTTGAAATATAAGGCAATAAAGACTGAAGGAACCACTCCAATAGAAAATATGGAGGAATGTAGGCTTTGATCAACCTCTTCTGTCTATGCCACTCTTGGATATGATCTAAGATATGCATGGATTTATCTTGGTGGAGGGTCGATAAAAGTTCTATGCCAACATTGTAATGAACCAACAACTGGAAGTGGTTGAGAAATACCAAAACCATATGATTAAATTTTATGTATGTTCCCCCCGGTAGCTCAATGTACCATTTCGTGGAAACCCCTATGAGGGTGCATTGAAATAGCCTCAAATGAATAGATTCGTTATTCAGGGAGTTAGATGAGAAACAAAGATGAAAAGTAGTGACATGATCAACCAAATCCTCACCCATATTTCCTTCAAATTTTGGAATGTCCAAAGGAAGCTTGGTGGGGATGGGGGGGCATGACGGATCATAAAGAACATGGTCATTCATTAATTTTGAAAAATCTGGAAGATTAAGCATGGCCAAAAAAGCGAGCCAGGGTTGCAACATTTGAGACTATTATCACTCTATAAATTGTCATAGGTTGTCATAAGGTAAGAAGAAATCTATCAAAGGTAAACTTAACCAACAACTTCGAAACTGGGAGCTATCCCTGCCAGTTTCAGAGAGGGATCTCTCTGTGATTTTTATATTTGTTTGGATTTTCAAGATTTTAGGCTAGTTAGAAAGAACATAACTGAGTTGTTCAGATTGTTTTTAAATGAAATGGCAGAATATCACTTACGCTTCCATTGGGATATGGGGTATGTTTTAAAAATATAGAGGTTAAAGACAACTTTTATAAGATTCTATTTACAGGGCGAGATGGTGCTAATGCTGGATTCTTTAGGGATAAAATGGTGTATAGCTGAAAAAGTTGAGATATCAGTTAAAACAAAAAGGCATTTAAGAATTTCTTTGTTATAACATCAGAAGAAAAACATTTAATTCTATAAAATATTAAGAATAGAGTACACAAACGCAAAGTTTGCAACTTTAACTTCTTTTAAATATTAGATTTAGAAAGACAATATGATAACTGCGAAGGAAAAACTTTTATGCAGATAGAGAAAACTTCACCAACAATTAACATGCATGAATCCTGTGAAAATTCTCTTTGTATTACTGGAATAACCTATTGATAAAAATTAAAATGATTACAGCTTTATTGGGCGTAAAGATCAACCCTTGATACTTCAAAGTTTGAAGTATTTATAGTAAAAAAATTACAAACGACCCTATCATTAATGATCAGGCTGTGTCAGATTCTAAATTTAACTAACTAACTCAACAAGATACAAAACTTTAGGGACTGTCAATGATGTGTCGAATTTTTCAAGATGATTTTGGGGAAGGTTGTTGGTGAGTCATTTGCACGACTTTGTTTGATCCGATTGTTGACTAGACTTGGACACCTCATCTCCTACTCGATCAGATTGGATAGCTCTTCCCATCGTAGATGACTGGGAATAATGACTTTGAATAATCTTCGGTATATTTCATCCATCTCTGTGTACTTGGAAAAAGTTGGATTGACAATGAAAATATATCGGATATCGTGTTGTATGTGGATGTCTGGAAGCAAAGTTTCTAAGAACTCCTTGCCCGTTATGCTGCCCTGTATTCTCAAAAATTTTGAACTATATTTGGCCACCGTGGCTAGCTTCTGTTTATAATCAGGAAGGGTCATTAACTTGTCATTTGGGACCATTAAGATCGAGAGACCTTTCTTCTGCAGAGCTTCCATCTTGCCAAAAAATCTTTGAAATCCTATGTCCATAGTCTGGACCTTCTCTTCCAACTGTAGCATTAGTCCTCTCTTGGTCAGAACCCTCTTGACTACGAGAATGGTTTCCATCCTGTCTTCAATCTTCAAATCCTCTAACTCTTCCCTAGTTTTTGAATTCAGGAATCTAATGATCTCAGTGGCTTCTGTGGGCATTTCTCCCATCTCTCCTTTTATTTTCTCAATAGCTTTCTTGCTCCTCTGTACCAGGTCTTTTTTCTCGAACATGATTTTCACCATAGGCCATATTTCATTTATGGATTTGGAGATATCCATCCAAATATTTTCCTTGGCCTTAGCAAGTGTCTTGCCTGCCACTGTTTTCTTTTGAAGCTGCTACAATTCCTGTTTGAGCTTGTCTTATGTTTGCTTCTCCATGGAGTAGCTTGTTTGGTAAGAAGACTTGAGCCCTTGAATATCCTCAACCTCCTTTTTTAGTCTGCTAATTTATGTCTCTTGCAAGTTCATTTCCTCCATGGAGTTTTCTAATTCCACTGTATTTTCCAGAGCTATCAGTGGAGTTGATGAGGGAATTTCTGTTGTGGGGGTTTCTACTATAGATGGTGTGCTTACTCCTATGAGTGGAACTGTGCTCAATGGAATGAATTCCATAAACATTGATTGTTCCTTCTCCTTCACTAACCTTTCCAATTTTGCTTCCATCTCTTTCAACTGTGCATTCTGCTCCATGATCAACTTGAGCATCTTGTCCTTCTCACCTTCTATCTCAGCTATCTCCTTTGCCTATGCATCTTCCGTTGGTGGAAGTTTTAGTTGATTCCTCATAGATGCTATATCAACATTTTTCTTTTTGAGCATCTCTTCAACTACTTTCACATTCGAGGGGTCATGCCCGATCTTGAGGAACAATTCTTCCAACATTTTAATTATGTTATCCTTTGCAAAGGATGATATATTTTCTAACTTTAATTGTGTCTGAACATTTCTTAGAGAGACTTGTAATTTAGCAGTTGAAGTAGAAGCATTTGCCAAAGTGGAGAAAACCATTTCTCCAGTTTTCCTGTGCAGATCCATTTGATCGGTTGGGTGCACATCTCTGGTGTGGAACTCGAATGTGGCCCTTTTATAATCTATGATTTCCTTTGGGTCAGGCACCTGTGCCTGCAGAAAAGCCATGTGCATTCTACCCTTCTCTATATCAAATGCAGACAATCGTCTGTGTTGTGACGTGGATGTTTGTTTCCAAAACTGAGCATAAGTGTTGCTGGTCAACGTCTGATTCCTCTTCTTGATCAGGTCATATTTCTCAAAAATGCTCAATTTGGCACCTCCTTGTTTTGGCTGGTTGATTATTGAAGTATCCATCTATCTCTTGGATGAAGAAGTAGATGTGATCTATTGGATACTAGAGATAAGTGGTGATTGATCATCTTTCATAGCCGTAGTGGATTGGGGTTCCTTTTCACTAGCCATGTCAGTTGTATGACTAGATTTTGGCCTTTTGGTGTGTAATTGGAAATCATCGACTGAGACTTCAGTGACATAAGGTGAAGTATCCTTCCTGGGCCTTTTCTCCTTTGGAACCTATGCCATGTTTATTTGTAAGATAATAATAGGAGCAGAATGTTGTTCTGTCTCTTCTAGAGTGTTCACCTCCCACTCTGTTTGATTTGCAAATTTCTCTATTTCGGTCTTGGGTGTATGAACATATGGAATGTTTTTATTCTTAACCCTCATCTCCAAAATGATCTCGCACAGATCATAGAGCCACATGAAACTAGCATCGAACTTCATTTCCTTCAAAAGCATGTCTACCTCTGAGCATGCTCACCACCTGGTGGTAAAATTGCTCGATGAACTGTTTGAAACTAAACTCTGTGGAATTTCATCTGAGAAACAAAGTCCAAGATGTTACCACATGCGGCTTCTCGTCCTTGTCCATTTTCTGCATTGAGAAAGAGAACCTATTTACTTGAAAGAAGGTGAACATGTAATCCAATATGGAGGACTACTAGAACATGCCCTCTATGGTGATTTTTGAAAACTACTCATGAATATTCTCCGCTAGGAAAGTGTTGTAGTCGAACTGAGTGGTGGGATTTTCCTCGGTAGAGAAAATGGACAGAAAACCAAATATAGATTCATCCACCCATTCATCTAAAAAAAAACCAAGTAGACAACAGAGTGATGAAATGACTTGGTTGCCATTTTATGAGAAAAGGGAGGAAGGATACGAGGGATTTGACTTGGGGAACTGAGCATTCTGTGAGAGGAAAAATTCAAAGATCTAGGCTCTTTGAGGAAAATATAGTTTCTGGTATAACTTTGTTATGATTTCAAGATTAAAAGGGGAGGCAGATCTAGTTCTGGGTATCTGCATCATCTGATCAATGGCCTCTAGTGTGATAAAAAAAAAAGTTTCTCTCGATGACGAGACTATGGATCTCTGGTTGGGGAGGTAATGAGCCTTGCATTTGAGGGAAAATTCATGGAAATGATGGACCTGGGGGAAAATATATAGATGAATATTGGACTCCCAGAGCCCAATTTCATCGCTTTGATCTAAGAAAGTGTTTTTCAGCCATGACTACAAATCCGTGAAGTCAAATTCGCACCTTGTATCTGAGATTAGATGATTTTTGTCGGACAATGGGATCCTGTCAAGGTCAACAGGAGGTGGGAGGAAAGGATTTTTCCCAGCTTCTGCTTTCTTGGGTTTTGGCGCCATCATTGTGAAAATTACCTGCAATTCAAACAAAACGTTAGTGGTAATGGTTGTGGTTGGGCTGCTGACTGAATATGAGAGGAGACAAGGAAAAATTTCTGGTGTGAGGATAAGATGAGCAATGGGCGAATGAAGGAGCATGGCAAGTTTTTAGTGAACAGATACCCGTTGGGCATGGGGGATAGATCCAAAGGATAACAGATAATTTAGCCTGTAGTAAATGGCCAACGGGTCATTTGGAGCGTGAGATGGTAGGTAAAAAATGGGTGACGAGTATGACCGGGTGACGTGGAGGGTGTTGATTAGAGACCAGCAATGGTGAGGGTACTTGTGATGGGTGAACATGGGGGATGGACTGACCAAGTTATG
>JZKD02S1155734.1:262667-281390 GCA_000966675.3 Picea glauca
CCGATTTGGGTTTCCACGTAAAACACTGGTGTACTATGTATGTGTGTGATTGTTTATTTATTACTGCTCATTATTGGATAATAATTCTACATTGATATAACATTTGAAGAAAATGGATTATAATTATGCTATTACTTATTCACCCGCCCTCTCAGTAATCCAACACGTTCATCAGACCAAAAGGCATCTTGACATACATGAAGGTTCCCCAGGGTGTGGTAAAAGTTGTCTTCTCTTGATCTTTTGGATGGACCTGAACTTGGTTGTAACTAAAGAAACCCTCCAGTAAGGATATCCCACTGGATCCGATAACCTTTTGCAAAATATGGTCCATTTTGGGTAAAGGGTAATTGTCTTTGAGGGAGACTTTGTTCAAATTTATGAAATCTATACAGAGTTTGATCTCGCCAGTTTTCTTCTTGGTCAGAACTAGATTAGAAACCCAGTTGGAAAATCTCAAGGGGACTATAATCTTGGCATCATACATCTTTTTGATTTCTTTCTCTATCAGGGTAAGCAACTTGGGATTAATTATCCTAAGTTTATGTCTGAAAGGTTTGTGTTCTTCTTTTATGCCTCTAGGTAACACATTATTTTTCACCTGCAGGATATCAGAATCTACATCATTTTCATTAAATTCTTCAACATCTATTGTATTTACACTGTCATTCTAAAAAACAGATTTATTTACAAATTCGTCATCATTTTCTAAATCTATGTTTGTACATTCCAAGTCATTTTTACATTGCAGAAAATCTTCAATCTGATCGTCATTTCCATATACCTTCCAATATCTGATGTTGTCAGGAATGATGGGTATGCACTTCACCTCCACTGTGTACTTGCGAGTTCGACAAAAGGGGATTTTGCAGGTAGCTGCTGACGTAGCAAGTCCGTCTGTGAGTATATTTTGTACCCTAGGCATCACCTGCAAGTCAATCTCAGTAAAGCATTGAAGAGCATCTAAAACAACATTCGTATAGGCTCTAAGTCTGGGATGTTTTTCTGCATACTCACCTTTGATTTGCTTGATAATCAATTCAGAATCACCCCTTACCATTATCTTCTTAGCACCAACGTTCTTCAATAATTTCAGGCCAAGCATTAAAGCCTCGTACTCGGCTATGTTGTTAGTACATTGGAAGTTCAGTTTATAGGAATGATTCTCAGAGTACTTTGATCTGTGGTTATGCATCTACACTCCAGCTCCAACTCCTTCTTTACTCACAGCACCATCGAAGTCCATGCTCCAGAAGTCTGCTGGAAATTCCTCATTTTCTTCAATCATGGAGTTTCTTACTTCGATAACTACTTTATCATCCTTCGGATCAAGTGCATCATCCTCCAGTTGTGCGATTTGTCTTCAAGATCATCGTCATTGTATAGAATAAAAGAATCCATATCAGAGTGAGTGGAATATAGTGGGTAATTGTGTGGCTCCTCCTGACTACTGACTATATACTTCATCAGTGTTTCCATGTAAAGTCTTCTCTGTTGACCAAAAATTAGAATGGTGGCTTCGGACATATCTAGCTACAGGGTACCTCTCAATTTAACTCCCCAAGACCTTGATAACAACATACCATACTTAGGGGGGATATTTTCCACGATGATATCCATCACCGAACGTTTCGTCAGGATTTGAGCCAAGGTGATGCATAATCCTTTAATCAAGCCTATACATTTGACCTTGCTAGAGTCGAAAGAATGTAAATATTTGTAGGGTCTGGTGACCTCGAGTCCCAAATTTTCCATCATGGCTTTGGGCATTAGGTTGTGAGAGGCACTCGAATCTAGAATAGCGTAGTGTAATATCAAATCATGGATATTTAGGCTGATGTAAAAGGGGGCCACGATGCCATTATCAGTTTGACCGTCAACTTCAGGACCGAACAAGAGCTCAGGTTGATTATCGGCAAGGTTTACTATGTCAAAGTGGTGTACAGATCCAAAATTCAAGGATTTGGTACCCATGTCAGGTTCGATGCTTAAATATTTTATTGCCTGGGACCTATAAGCGTTCTTGTTCATCAGCTTAGAGAGGGGAATGGGAATCTTCAATTTTGCTAGTTCCCCTTCAAGGCTGAAAGGAGCGGTGATTTTTTTTAAACTCTGTACTTCTGATTTATTGACATAAAATCTATGGATAGGTGTACTGGTTTGGATGGTTGATGAAGCATTTTTCCGACTTGTTCTCTTAAGAATTTCTGGAGTTTTTTGCACAAGAGATTCAACGTCATTCTGCCCAGGGGATTTCTTGGGAAGGTTTTCTAAGGTTTTCTTAGTTTCGATAGCATTCTTTGGAGGATTCCCATTAGTCTTCTTACTCCTCAATTTATATTGCCTGTGAACCTCCATTATAGCGTTCTCAAAGGATTTTTGTCTATTTTCTCAACTTCCTCATTTACCTTTGTTTGTGAAAGGAGAATGATTTTATGTTCTTCCTGGGTGAGGAAAATAGATTCATGATCGTGATCATGATAATGATCACCCATTATATTTATATGAGTATAATCAAACTCCTTAATCACTTCCCCCCCCCCCGTCACCAGCATCGTTTTCCTGGAGAGGTGGTCTAATATGCAGATCAGGTCCCCTTTGTTCCCGTTGATCTCTAGGATCTCTCTGTCTAATCTGAGGTAGATTTCTTCTAAAGTTTGGGTTTCTAATTTGAGGGGTATCTTGGTTCTCCCTAGGTGGGTTCCTGTCAGTTATGGTGAGTATCTATATCATTTTCTCCATAGCATTGGCGAGAGACTCTAATTTGGCATCTGATGAGGAAGTAGAAGGTTCTTCTTTGATGGTGACCCTCTTTTTTGTTCTCTGCCTGGCCCTTCTGGCCAAAAGATTTGCTTCTACACTAATGACACTTCTTTGCATGTCTTCCAGATTTGTTGTGTTTCCTTCCCTTAATTGATATAACATGTCAGCATCAAAACCATCAGGTAACTTTATTAACACCAAACCTTGTGGTGGTTTGATTTCAGTCGGAATAACATTGTATATATTGTTGAAATGAGTGCAGTAATCCTGCACTATCTCTCCTTGGTTCCTTCTGATGTTCTCATACTCTAACAGAATCTGGAGAGGATTTTTATTTACCTCCCACCAATCAAGGAAAGTCCGATGAAAGCCATCAATATCAGTAATGGTAGCAACATGTAAAGTTTTGAACCACTTTTTCACTTCTCCAATTAGGCTTTGTGCAAATAATCTCAACTGCACATTAGCTTCATCTACTTCCTGCAGGTCAAAGTAATCGTTCATTTTGTCAACATGTTTTTGTGCATTCAAGGGACCAATACTATCAAACCATGGGAGTCTAGTTTGATAATATTGGGGCATGTCATGTAGTGGAGCAACCAATACCAATGGAGCATATCTTGCCACCATGATTGGTGGAGGAGGCTGAAAAACAACCTGGGTGACAGAAGAATAAATGCCTGAAGATATAGAGGACAAAGGGCTTGGAGGAATGGAGTGACCTAATTTAGTTTTAGCAGAAACTGCATCAATAGTTAAAGCAGGAAGTTCGACGGACTGCTAAAGATAGAGTTTGTCTAAGGCTTGACCAATATTTGTGACTAGGTCTTCGAGCTTATCAATCTTAGGGTGAAAACGTTGCTCAAATTCATCTATAGGAGAAAGTATCTCGGGGGTCCTGGGTTGAAAAACGTTTTGGTCTAAAACCATTTTATTAACAAAACTATCGGATTTTGTTCTGAAAAGTCTTGTTCGAAAGGGTATTTCAGGATCAAGGTCTAGAAGAACAACTAACTTTTCTGGGATGGAAAAATATCTTGGAATTTGGTTGTTACTCTTCGAAATTTCTGCAGTATTTTTCTTTCTGAGTAATCTTTCGGGGTTATCTATTACTATTGCAGGTTCTAGATCAGGATGAGATCTGGTAGAAATTATTCTGGGAGCCAGAACTATTGATTTTATTTCTCCTTTGGAGATTTTAACTATTTATATACAAACTTTAACAACCTCTGAACATTATTTATAGATAAAATTTAGAGTTTGTGTTTCTTCTAGAAATAAAGTCATCTTTGTTCTAGTGGAAAGAAAACAAGGGGTGGAATGTTTGTTCAGTTCTTCCCCAGTATGGTCGCCATTTATGTTATCACTCTATAAATTCCCAGAGTTTGTCATGAGGTAAGAAGAAATCTATCAGAGGTAACCTTAACCAACCGATTCGAAACTGGGAGCTAGCCCTGCTAGTTTCAGAGAGGGATCTCTTTCTGAGTTTTAGATTTGTTTGGATTTTCATGATTTAGGATAGTTAGAAAGAACATAACCAAGTTGTTCGGATTGTTTTTAAATGAAATGGTTGAATATCACTTACACTTCCATTGGGCTATGGGGTCTATTTTAAAAAGATAGAGGTTAAATACAACTTTTCTAAGATTTTCTTTACAGGGTGAGATGGTGCTAATGCTAGATTCTTTAGGGATAAAATGGTGTATAGATGAAAAAGGTGAGATATCATTTAAAACAAAAAGGAATTTAAGGATTTCTTTGTTATAACATCAGAAGAAAAACATTTAAATCTATAAAAGATTAAAAACAAAGTACACAAAGGCAAATTCTGCAATTTTAACTTCTTTTAAAGATTAGATTTAGAAAGACAATATGATAACTGAGAAGGAAAAACTTTTACGAAGATAGAGGAAACTTCACCAACAATTAACACGTAGGAATCTTGTGAAACTTATCTTTGTATTACTGGAATAACCTATTGATAAAAATTACAACAATTAGAGCTTTCTTGAGCGTAAAGATCAACCCTTGATACTACAAAGTTCAAAGTATTTATAATCAAATAATTACAAACAACCCTGTCATTAATGATCAGGACGTGGCAGATTCTAAATTTAACTAACTAACTCAACAAGATACAAAACTTTAGGGACTGACAATGATGTGTCGAATTCTTCAAGCTGATTTTGGGGAAGTTCCTTGGTGAGTCATTTGCACGACTTTGTCTGCTCTGATTGTTGACTAGACTTGGACACCTCATCTCCCACTCGATCAGATTGCATAGCTCTTCCCATCGTAGTTGACTGGGAATAATGACTTTGAGTAATCTTCGGTATATTTCATCCATCTCTATGTACTTGCAAAAATTTGGCTTGACAATGAAAATATACTGGATTTCGTGTTGTATGCTGATGTCTAGCTGCAAAGTTTCTAAGAATGCCTTGCCTGTTATGCTACCCTATATTCCCAAAAAATTTGAACTATCTTTGGCCACTGTGGCCAGCTTCTATTTATAATCAGGAAGGGTCATTAAGTTTTCATTTAGGACCTTTAAGCCCAGGAGACCTTTCTTCTTCAGAGCTTCTATCTTGCCAAAAAATCTTTGAACTCCTGTGTCCATAGTCTGGACTTTCTCTTCCAACTGCAACATTAGTCCTCTCTTGGTCAGAACCCCCTTGAATTCGAGGATGGTTTTTTTTCCATATTCAATCTTCAAATCCTCTAACTCTTTCTTGGTTTTTGAATTCACGAATCTAATGATCTCAGTGGATTCTGTGGGCATTTCTCCCAACTCTCCTTTTATTTTCTTAATAGCCTACCTCCTCCTCTGTACCAATTCTTTTTTCTCGAACATGATTTGCACCATAGGCCATATTTCATTTATGGATTTGGAGATATCCATCCAAATATTTTCCTTGGCCTCAGCAAGTGTCTTGCCTACCACTGTTTTCTTTTGAAGCTGTTGCAATTCCTATTTGAGTTTGTCTGATGTTTTCTTCTCCATGGAGTAGCTTGTTTGGTAAGAATACTTGAGCTCCTGGAGATCCTCAACCTCCTTTTTTAGTTTGCTAATTTTTGTCTCTTGCAAGTTCATTTACTGCATGGATTTTGCTAATTCCATTGTCTTTTCCAGAGCTATTAGTGGAGTTGCTGAGGGAATTTCTGCTATGGGGGTTTCTGCTATATATGTTTTGCTTACCCCTGTGAGTTGAACTTCGCTCAATGGAATGACTTCCATAGGCGTTGATTGTTCCTTCTCCTTCACTAAGCTTTCCAGTTCTGCTTCCATCTCTTTCAACTATGCATTCTGCTCCATGATCAACCTAACCATCTCATCCTTCTCACTTTCTGTCTCAGCTATCTCCTTTGCCTGTGCATCTTTCCTTGGTGGAAGTTTCAGTTGTTTCCTCATAGATGCTATATCAACATTTTTATTTTTGAGTATATCTTTGACTGCTTTCACATTCGATGGGTCATACCCGATCTTGAGGACCAATTCTTCCAACATTTTAATTATGTTATCCTTTGCAAAGGATGATATCTTTTCTAACTTTAATTGTGTTTGAACATTGCTTAGAGAGATCTGTAGTTTAGTAGCTGAAGTAGAAGCATTTGTTAAAGTGTAGAAAATTGTTTCTCTAGTTTGCCTATGCATATCCATTTGATCGGTCAGGTGCACATCTCTGGTGTGGAACTCGAACGTGGCCCTTTTGTAATCTGTGATTGCCTTTGGGTTGGGAACCAGTGCCTGTAGAAAAGCCATGTGCATTCTACCCTTCTCTGTATCAAACGCAGACAACAATTTGTGTTGTGTAATGGATGTTTGTTTCCAAAACTGAGCATAAGTACTAATGGTCAGCGTCTGATTCCTCTTCTTGATCAGGTTATATTTCTCAAAAATGCTCAATTTGGTGCCTCCTTGTTTTGGCTGGTTGATTATTGAAGTATCCATTTGTCTCTTAGATGAAGAAGTAGATGTGATGTGTTGGCTACTAGAGATAAGTGGTGACTGATCATCTTTCATAGCCGTAGTGGATTGGGTTTCCTTTTCATGAGCCGTGTCAATTGTATGATTGGATTTTGTCCTTTTGGTGTGTAATTGGAAATCTTTGACCGAGACTTCGGTGACAAAAGGTGAAGTATCCTTCCTGGGCCTTTTCTCCTTCGAAACATGTGGTGTGCTTGTTTGTGAGATAATAATAGGAGGAGAATGTTGTTCTATCTCTTACAGAGTGTTCACCTCCCACTCTGTTTGATTTGTGAACTTCTCTATTTCGGGCTTGGGTGTATGAACATATGGAATGTTTTTATTCTTAACCCTCATCTCCGAAATGAAACTGCATGGATCATAGTGCCACAAGAAACTAGCGTCGAACTTCATTTCCTTCAAAATCATGTTTGCCTCTGAACATGCTCACCACTGGGTGGTAAAGCTGCTCGATGAACTGTTTGAAACTGAACTCTGTGGAATTTCGTCTAAGCAACAAAGTCCAAGATGTTACTTCCTATGGCTTCCCATCCTTGTCCATTTTTTGCATCGAGAAAGAGAACCTATCCGCTTGAAATAAGGTGAACATGTAAGCCAGTATGGAGTACTGAAACATGCCCTAGGTGGTGAATTTTGAAAACTACTCGTGAATATTCTCCGCTAGGAAAGTGTTGTAGTCAAACTGAGTCGTGGGCTTTTCGTCGGTAGAGAAAATCGACAGAAAACCCAATAAAGGTTCATCCACACATTTGTCTGAAAAATAACCAAGAAGACAACAGAGTGATGAACTGACTTGGTTTCCCTTTTATGAGAATAGGGAGAAAGGATATGGGGGATTTGACTTGGGGAACTGAGCATCCTGTGGGAGGAAAAATTCAAAGATCCAAGCTCTTTGAGGAAAAGATAATTTCTAGTATAACTCTATTATGATTTCAATATTGAAAGGGGAGGCAGATTCAGTTCTGGGTATTTGCATCATCTGATCAATGGCCTCTGGTGTGATGAAGAACAGAGTTTCTCCCGATGACGAGACTATGGCCCTCTAGTTGGGGAGGTAATGAGCCTGGCATTTGATGACAAATTCAGGGAAATGATGGACTTGGGGGAAAATATATAGAGGAATATTGGACTCCTAGAGCCCAATTTCATCACTTTGATCTAAGAAAGTGTCTTTCAACCATGACTGCAAATCCGCAAAGTCAAATTTTCACCTTGTATTTGAGATTAGATGATTTTTTTCAGCCAATGGGATCATGTCGAGGTCGACGGGAGGTGGGAGGAAAGTATTTTTCATGGATTCCCAGAATGCATATATGTTCTTGGTTGTTGTCAATATTTTCTCCTCTTGAAACGCAAATATATTTCCAATTGCTACTAGTATTTCAGAGAGTTCTTGGAGTAACATCCTTCTTTAAATTATTGAACGTTCTTGAATTCTTGTCAATGGTTGATAACCCCTATCTCACAACATGGATTAGTAAACAGGGCTCTTATAGCACCTTAGAAGTGCAGAAATAAATGAAATCAATGGAATTGAAAGAAAAATACTTAAAGAAAACTTAAGCAATCTGAAAATTTGTTCACATGAGTTATATTTTTACTTTCTATACATCAAACTAAAATAAGACACATTGAACCAACATGACGAGGGCTCAGATAAACTCACTAAAGTGAATGCAATGGGATAGAACCCTTTCAAAAATTATGAAGTGAGGGTTCCTTTGTGTCTTACCATTTCTCCTCCTCCAAGTCTTAATTGTTGCTGCAATAGAATTATGTATAAAAACCTCTCCTTAGCACCTAGTCCCTTTAGCACCTCCCTGGAAATGATGCCAAAAATGTTGGGTTATTTATATTCATAAATCATTGACATTAAATCTATCAATCTGAGAGTTTGTAGACTTCGAGGTGTAATCAGAAGAAATGCAGGATCAGAGCCTATTCTATCCTATGCTAACAACTAATATTGACAAAACACACTTTAGAATGCAATTAATGAAATCAAATGAAAAATCACCAGATGACCTATCATTGGGATATAAAAACAACTTAATGTTATAAAGGATATGGATCACAATATTTCATGTGTGGATATTCATGAGATCTTTCGTGAGTAGCTTACTAAAGTTTCAGTCCTTTAATGAATTCTTGTAGTGAGTGATGAAGACGTGGGAAACTAAATCAAGGAAATATAAAGATAAAACACCTTAATCTTGCATTCACATATTTATATCAATATGAACAATGACACCGCATACTATGTCTAGATGTGTCCTTAATATTGCATTCACATATTTATATGAAGATGAACAATGACACTGTATACTATGTCTAGATGTGTTTTCTATGCATAGATATGTTTCTAGTGAGATCTTATTTAATCAATGAATACTAAATATTTCAATGTATGAAGGAATCAAAGTTCTTAAAACTGGAAACCAAACCTATGAAAATATATTAGTTCATTGGTTTGGGTTTCATTAATGGCATGTGTTTCAATCTTTCACTTGAGAACTAAGTATTCATGCACTTCGAGAGATTATTAACTCATCAAACTAATGGATTCTAATTATTGTAGCTTAAATTAAGAAACATGAAATGAAAAAGTGAAATACTATTTGATGTTTGGGATGACCAGAGTTATACTTTAGGTTTCCAAGAAAACCCTACAAACCATTGACCCTTCTGGAGATGTTATCCACATTTTTGGTTATCGAGATGATATTATGATCATGACATGATAATGGAAGATCAAACTCTTCATTAAGAATATTTTCCTGAAGAAGGTTACACTTGTCATTTTCTCAAAATCATATTTTGAAAATAGTTCGCAGGCTGCATATATATTCTCCTGCGAGAATCATTCATTCCCGCAGGCTGCATTCAGCTTGACTACGAACCTCTCGCACTATGATCAAGGCTAGGGTGCGAACTTGTTTTTAAAGGAGAAAAATGAATAAGTTCTCGATCCTTCTAGAAGGAATCTTCTAGAAGGATGAGTTGGAGTTCGAATGGTTGGCAAAATACTGGCTTTCCAGATATCTTGGGATTATTCCCTATCCAAGTAACTAATCAATCTTCTCCTATATATTGAGGGGATTTCTCATGGAAATGGTTAGAAGTTAGAAGAATAAGCAAGCTAGCAAGAGATTGATTGGAGAACTTGTGCAAAACTGTATGAAGGATTGAAGCTACAGCAACAAGAGACAACATCAAGGTCATCATATGTGTTTCAACTTCTTCATGCTTGAGCAAGTGTGTGTGTCAAATCTAGGAGCCATCGAAAGGAGATCTACGACATCAAGGCTCAGGTTATATATTTCTCTTTCAGTTAATGCAATACAGTAATATGTCCCTTTCCCATAATGATGATGTCATCTTATTACATGATTCCTTGATCACATGTATAGACTAGGTATTGAATACATTAATTTGCATTTGCTGTGATTGGTTTGTGTTGTTTTGATTGGAATGACGCAAGAGCATCGTAGCAGAGCAAGGAACAACAGAGATTAAAGGAGTATGTTCATAAGGTATGTCCGTCATCCATTTCTCTTAGTTCATTTCAATAGTCTAGATCTAGGGAAAGAGTAGTATTCTATCACGTTTTGTTCCAGATCCAAGTGGATCTGGGGAGATTGGTCTGTGTCCGCACTCACGAATTTATCCATAAACAGGAGACCAGAAGGAAACATTGTGCACAGAGTGCACAATGCAGTCTCACCCAAGATGGATTATGGGTGAAATATGACCCATATGTCTACAATAGTGGAAGGGAGGCTACATGGGGATGTTAGACATTCTTTCTACCTCAACATACATCAGATCTAACATTCTAACACATCATTCTATCCATATCTACCATTCTATAATCATTTGCTTTCAATAAGGTTCATTCTTCAGTAAATATCATGTCTATTCTAGTGGGCACTATATTTTACTTCTAACAGATTGATCAATTCATCACTAAAAAATAACAAGAACTAAGATAAACATTCCACATAGAGACACAAATTTTTACTGAGGTTCACCCCCCTGGGTTACATCCACAAAGATCTGACATTCTTTGCTATTTTATTATT
Source organism: Picea glauca (assembly GCA_000966675.3). Taxonomy (NCBI): domain Eukaryota; kingdom Viridiplantae; phylum Streptophyta; class Pinopsida; order Pinales; family Pinaceae; genus Picea; species Picea glauca. The sequence continues at coordinate 273,501 of JZKD02S1155734.1, forward strand.
CTTCAACAATTTCATAGTGTTGTGAGCATTACATATGAGGTTATTTGAGGTTGACAAGATTTCACCAAGCTCCACATCTTGTGACCTTACCCTTGATTACAATGCATCTCACTGTCTCCAAAACTATCTCCAAAATTATCTAAAACATCCACTCTCTATGCAAATATTCATTCAACATTCTCCTTTTTAGCTATCTCACTACCATCTATTTATATTACAAAAATGGGTTAATACCCATTACAACAGTGACCAAAACCCTAACCCACTAACCCTAAGTGGATTAGGTTTTTCCACTTTCTAACTCCCTAAGCATGGTTGGTCCACTATCCAACTATTTCCCTCATCAATCCGCATGCTTCTTCCTTCCTTTGAATTTCTTTCTTTCCCGACATTTCTTTTCCTTGTTTTCTGGCACACACTCCTTTTCTAGTCCATTCCTTAATTGTCCTCATTAATTAATGTGCTTTTATCCAAAATGGCCTGTGCCAATAGGCCCCCAACACTCACCCATGGCTCGTCCCGAGACACTCAAGTAGTTTTTTCCTCCTACACTGACTTCTCAAGTGCCTGAAACCTGCTTGAAATTTCTTCATCTCGAGTTTTTACTTGCATGCTCTTTTCTGCTACAATATCCACAATCTTCGTTGTAATATGCTCCTTCAACAATCCCCAGTTTCCAAGCTAATTGTTCAATCTTCCTCTTTGATGAATTGATCTCATTAAGCATTTGTTCTACGCCTTTTTGTAGTGGTTCCAATTTTGCCTTGCCTGCTTATCTGCTTGTATAGTCTTCATCTTTTCCTGTAAATTCTTCATTTCCTGCATGCTTTTCAATCTTTCAGGTATTCTCATCATTTTTTGTTTCTTTTTCAAGTATTGCACTACAGTATTTACCCCTTCTTCGTTCTAGTCTAATTCCTGCAATTTCTCATCATCCTTCAGATTTGTCCATAACTGTGCACTCTTATTATACAACTCTATGATTTTTTGGATGATCAACACAATGCTTTCTGTATGACTTGTCACCTCCTGGCCCCTTTTTGTTATGACTTCTAGTGGAGTGCTTGGTGCTAGAAGTTATGTCAACTATGTAATTTGTCTCTTGCAATTATCCATAGCCTGCGCTATTTTCTCAATCTTCTCCTTTGTTGGTAAATTCTCTTTTGGCACACTGTCAACAATAGTTTTAAACACTTCTTCCACCTGCTACTCTAATATTTCCACATGCTAATTTATTTCTTCTCTCTCAAACTACACCTGATTAAGTGTCACCTCTAGTGTCTTACTTACTTCTTTGGCCAATTGTAAACTTGTAACATCTACACGGGCCCTCGACTGAATTTGTTGCGCGACACTTTTTTGAAGTTTATACAACACCTTAGTTGGAACCTTGGGCAGTGCCAATTCCAAATGATCTATGTCCTTTAATGGATTCTATGCTATATCCTCGTCAACCTAAAACATTCCCTAGTGATATGGAAATGTTCACTCCCCATGGCTATGACTTGTACTATCTCCTGTTATGGAACTGTTATGTCCTTAGAATTTTGTGGTTGTTGCGCTTGCTCTTTCTGCTACGCTGTAGTAAGTTGCAATTGTTCCACTGTATCCTTGACCTCTGTCAATTTCTTAACTATATCTTCCCTCTATTTTTCAACATCATACCATGCCTCTGATGTATGATCTTGTACTTTCTCTGCTACTAGCTCTGCATCATCTTCTGTCAATGTGAGTTGAGGAACCTCCTTGCGCGCTTTCATTTTCTTGCACTGGCCTGCTACCTGCAATATTGTTCTTTTCATTGGTAGTGATTCTATCTCTGTTGTGGTAAATGGTATGTCCATGTCTAGGAGATATCCTCCTCCCAGTTCCTTCTACGTAGGAACATTGGTATCCTTCTGCACTCCTCCATTTCGTTCTACTGCGTGCTCCTTTTCCTGCACTGAATCCATGGGGATAGTATTCTTCTTCCTTGATTTTCTAGTTGGTGCGCTACCCCTTGTTTCCTTCGCACACTCTATTTCCTTCCTTGTATTTGTTGTTGGGATAGTTGACTATCTTGAAGGGTTAGCCTCTATTGTTTGCTTATATTTGGTACCTTCTTTGGAAATACTGACACCTTCCATTCTTCAAGCCAATCCTTCATGGCCCACTGCACTTCTTCTCCTATCACATAGTACCTCAATTGTAACCATTCCTTATGAGGATCCCTATTATTCTGGATCCACGTGTTATGTCTGCAAGCCTGAAAGTCAGTTATTCCTTGGTTCTCCCTCACCACTTCTGGTGGTATCCTCCATGTATAATCCAAATTCTCCTGCATCTCATCAAACAACATGGAAAAAATAGTAGAATTTTCCTTCCTTTTCTTTATATCTGAAGTGTGCCATAGTTTTGTATATTTTGTTGTGCGACACTTGCCTAGCCTTTGATAAAATTCAATGTATTTAGGTTCTCCCCAACCCACCAATGCTACCAATATTATTAACCATGCATAGTGAAACTATGTTCCAATATCTTTCTCATCCTTGCAATCCTCTAAAAAAAAATTTAGTAAATGTGGAGTCCAGTTGAGTAGGCTCCCCTTTGCACACTGCACTTTTGTTGTTGCTGCTATTACTCATGCAAGTGCTTCTTCCTTGTGACATTTTCTTAAAATTTTCCAAGACATCACCTTTGTCTCCAACATTGTTGTTGGTTCATTGATATGGTTAATGATCAATCCCATAGATCCTCTTTCATTGTTGTATTTCTTCTTTATCTCCTCTGCTAAAGATTTTTCCTTTGTCTTCTCATCCAAATATTGTTCTGGTTTTGCATTGTCTTTTGGTAAGCCCGTGATTTCTGTAATTAAATCCACATCTATTGATACATACCTATCTATCCATATTATACCTCCATGTACCAATGCCAATAGTTTTTTAACACATGAATGTACATATTTTCCTCTCCCAAAATGAGGAATCTCTAGCAGGTTCATGATCCATGTGTTATATAATCCTGCAATTCATTGTTTTGGCTCCAAAATAGGATACCCTGATGGAACTTTTCCTTTTCTTTCCATGTACACTTGTGGAACAAAATCATGGAAATTTTCCATGTCTACTATATCATGATCATCATACTTTAGTTTGTTTACACATCCTAGCAGGTCACGAACTACTTTGACCCATTTGGGTAAATTGCTACAAAGAAACCTCCAAAGACTGCAACGAAGAAGGAATTGAAAAGGAAAAAAAAAATAGAAATGGATTTTATCTTGGAAGGATTACCTGATTCAGTAAAGGACAAAGTGGGAAAATTTTCATCAGTTAAACAACTTTGGGATAAGCTACATAATCTATATTTTTATCCCATCATAGAGCCATAGAATGATAAAGAAATGTAGGTACAAAACAAGAAGAAATATGTTCATCATGTTAGATAGATTCAGAAGAAGAAGATTGTGAAGAAGGAATAATAGATATTGAAACATAATTGATCAGTGCTTTAGATGAATTGGAAAAAGAAAGAAAGAAAGAAAACATTCTTAAGGGACAATTAGTCAAGAAGAATTCTCAATAAAGTTCCAAAGAATCCCAATAGGTCATCGTGACTCTAAAAGGTTAACTAGAAAAAGCCATAAGGATTGAAGAAATATACAAAATCTATATGTAAGAGAAGCAGTGTTTGTAAGTATTAAAAAAACAATTCCTCACCCCATGCAACTTGCTTGGATGGCATTTCCATTTCCCTATGTAGACTTGAAGTCCCATGTTGCACCTTCCAGAGCCAAAAAAGAATATTTTTCGACATATATGTGCCCTATCATTTATACAATATGTGTATACACAGGTTTCTCAACTATAGCCCATGTACATCAGGTTTGGTGCTCAAAATTAAAAATAATGTTGAGTTTCCATGCCATGTCACGAGATCCATGATCCTTGACTTTCCATATACTAGAAACGCTCTGACTCATCCCTTTGGTTCCATTTGAAGGCTATAAATTGAGCCATATCCAACTGATCCTTGAAGAATGGAACAATTCAACTTTGAGAGCAAAGACACTCTGGAGAAATTTCACTTCATATTGAGTATGCATCCCTTTGTCCTTGAAAGTATGAACTCCTTGTTCATCCCCCCAAGCTCTTCCTTCTTTGTGATGGAGAACCTCATCGACTCATTTATATGAGATTTCGTTTGCTAGAGGACTGAAGTGGTGGAGGCCCAACTAGAGGGACTTAGTTTCTCAGTTCTGATATGTGTCGTTACAAAAGTTTGTTACCTATGTACTTCTGCTGATTATTTTTAATAGAAATACTCTTTTCTCGTCTAATTGATATATTGCAAATATTTGAATTATTATTCCATGGACGTATTTTTCATGTATGTTAATGGATTATGATAATATATATGCTAAAATTATATATTATCACCATATGCTTGCGTATCTTGGTTGTTGAGGACAAGTTGCAGGTATAAAGCTCTGTGTTGCATGCTCAACAATGGTCTTCATCAAACGTCCAGATGAGGTAGGATCTTGGCCTTGTCTTGTTGTCATTTCATTTATATAGCATACTTGGTATTAGAGTTGATTTTTGCATGCCATTCAGTCTATTGTGGTTTACCCCTTGCCATAGAGATATTTTCCTCATAACAGAATTAGTGAACATACTAGGGATTGATCTTGTTTTTTCGGGTTTGGAATGTTGTTCTCCTTGATTTTCTCTCTGTTAGCCTGATTTTCCCTATCTCACGTTGCTTGACAGACTATTTTTAATTTTCATTTGAGTTTCTTGGATTAACCCTTTCCCTAACAATGTTTTACTGGGTATATGCAGTTTTTCCCTTGACATACGTGTATATACACAAGTTGTCTTCCTTTAGGGTGCATATATACATGAGCTTTTCTCAAACAGTCACATACATCATCTATTTAGTCTTTCTAGTTGAGTTTGGTGTTTGTTGGGTGAGTTTGTTTGGTTGTTGAGTCTTCTTAGGTCTCTGTCCTGAATGTTAAGTGCTTACAGAATGATAGGAAGCCTTCTTATTGTTGAATTTTCAGGCGGTATTCTTTATTATGAATTTTTTCATTGGTTTTCCTTGCACATTGGTCTTAGTGTCTGCTTCTTGGTGTCCTTCTTGGCTTGTCTCTTTTTTGTTGCAGTAAGGCCTGCCTACGATGTTACTATTCATTCCTTGAATTTTATTTTCTTTATATAGAAAATACAAAAAAAAATTATTTTTTTGCATTATGGCATTTTCACTTTTGATTACATTGTATTGATTTTTACACATGTGGAGAGATAGAATTTCATTGAAATTGTAGATATTGCATTGGAAAAAATGCATTTAGAAGCATACCATCTCTTTGAAATTCAAGACTAGTGCTTAACAATGTTTTTATATTTGATTCTTTTTATATGTTGAGTCATAGTACCATCAGTTTCACAATCACACCTCTTGAGTAAGAAGAATCCATTCAATTTAACGTTGATTAATTAAAATTGAGTAGAAACGGTTTTATTTTCCAGGGTACACAAACAAGTATAGGACATAGGGCCTTGGAATAGGATTTTGTGAGTAAAATTCTCCAAGGCTATTAAAATAAGCATATGTTTCTAACCAAGGAGTGGTGAAACCCATTGTGTAATTAGTGATGTCAGAAGGCTCCACTCACACCAAAGTTAAGCACGAGGTCACGTGAATTTGGTTGCAGAGATAGCCCTCTAATACCTTCTTAGCATCAAATATATTTCTGGGGTTCTATTCATATTTTGGGGTCTTGCTAGTACCTTTACCTCCATGAGAGGAAATGCTTTTAATAATTCAGGCTTTGTTACCCTGCCCATATGGTGGATCGGACTTATGATTTTTCTCCTGCACATTGGTTATATTGTGGTGACTCTAGTTTCTTGACATAGGTAGCCACATAGGTTACTTGCAGGGGTTATTATGTAGGTACCCTGAGTCAGATAAGGGTTGGACAACACATAACCTTTATGGAGGATTACCTCTCCATGGGGATCTGAACGATTGCATTGTAAAGCCCAGAAGGGCCCTTATAACTAATTCTGATACCTCCAATATTTTGAAGGGTATCAGGCCCCTCTTGGGAGAGACATACCTACTCTAGTGAGGGGGGGCCCTTTTCAGCCACTATATCATGTTTGTGTGCATTGACAATTTTTTATTTATTTTGGTGTGCTCTTTGATTATTAGTTGGCCCTAGGATTTGGTTTTATATCTCGATTCTTGAGTCATTGTGGAGCAATACAAACCTCCTCGCAGGTCTTGATGTTTTTTGAAGTTACCACCACATCTTGATTCTTTACCAAATTTTCATTCTAAAAGGCGTAAAGTTAATAAACATGGTACATATATATCCACCTCCCAGACTTGTGATCATCCAGTTATGAGTATTGAGTCAAACCCAAACGTCACAAGTAGTCCCTCGATTCCTATATATTTTGTGATTAGTGGGATCCCTTCAACTCCTTTACCTCGATGGTTGGGGTGTTGGAGATCCCTACCTCTAGTGATACCCAACCTATGGGTTATACTCGACCCATAGAAATGAACCATTTCATATCTCTTTTTCGTACACCAGGTCACAAGTCTAAGTCAATACCTTCAGTCTCTAATCCATTTTCTTTTGGCATTCCCAACATGACGTTGCAACTCTCATCCTCCATTCTAGCGACTAATGTGAATCCTAGTTTTGGACCTGAGGGCATGGCTCCTCTGTATGCTCCTCTCTCATTTGGTGGAGGCAATATTCCCCAAATGAATCCTACAGTTGGAGGTTTTCCTCCACTTTATTCCAGGCCTAATCCTAGTCTCAATGCTCCTGGATGGAGTGCTGAACTAGGTAGACATTTCACTTCCTATATTCTATCCTTTATACCCTCTTCCTCCATGTCGATTCTGAAAAACACATTTATTATGGAAAATCCCCCTCTTTCCTTTGGATTTACATCAAGAGGGAGTCAATTTCATACTATGGGAAAACCCCATCCTGGAGCCCCTTTGGTTGGGGGAAACATATATAACCCTCATCATGTCGCTTCCACGGGTATGGTTCCCATACAACTTTTTATGAATCATCTTGGAGGAGGATATTATCCTACTAGATAGGGCCATGGAATATACCATAACCCTAGATAGTCTACATTCCCTCAACCCCAATCTTTCTATGGAACATGGGCTCTATTATAACCCTATAATTTATAGGATCAAATGTTGTTTGTATTTTTGTCCCTTTAGTGTTTTTGACTTGCAAAGATTACTACATTCTAAAAAAAAAAAAAAAAAGAAAGAAAGAAAAGAAAAAGAAAAAGAAAAAGAAAGAAAAGAAAAGAAAAAGAAAATGAGAAAAGAATAAAAGAGGGCATAAAAGAAATTAAATAAATCCCCATGCAATAACAGTGACTTGATCCATACAATTTAAGCATGGCCAAGTCCTTTTAAATTGATGTTGATAGGATTATTGAATAAGCTTGGCTAAACTGTTTAATCTTAGCCAAGTAGATAGGCTAGCTAGTGAATAAATTTGACCAAACTGCCTAATCTTGGTCAAATAACCCTAAGGTAGAGTAATTTCTTAGTCCAACAATTTAATCTGGGCTAAATGTCATAGGGAAGTAGGTTAGAACTTAGGTTAGAGCATAGGTTAGTTGGCTTGATTTCAATAAAACATGCATGATGATCGATGTTTATTCATATCTTTGATGTTTGAAAGTATGTTTCCTAACCCCCATGGTGACAAAAGTAGGGAAAGCTGAGAAAACCCACAAAAAGGCACAAGCCCAAGTCTCCACTACAGATATGATTTTGTGCTGGCAGATTAAAGAGAGTGCACAGATGAACGACTAATACACTGACGCTTAGATATATGGTCAACAAGAT
>JZKD02S1155734.1:281440-297360 GCA_000966675.3 Picea glauca
GGAAGGAATCTATTGCACCAGACTCCCACCACTTACCGCATACCATTTTACCACTTACTATTTACCACTTTTCTGACATACCACCATTGTCTCGTGACATCACTTTCCACTATATTCCCCTACAGATCCTATCTCATAACTCAGTTAGTCCATCCCCCCTCTTCACCTGTCACAAGTCCCCTCACCATTGTTGGTCTCCAATCAACACCCTCCATGTCACCCATTCATACTCGTCACCCATTTTTCACCTGCCATCTCATGCTCCAAATGACCCGTTGGCCATTTATTACAGGATAACTTATCCGTTAGCTTGTTGATCATCAAGAATACCTAGGAGAGACAAACAATCCATGTATAACATTAGATGAGGAGTAGACAAAAGAAAATTAGAATGAGGAATTTCTACCATGCCTATCATCAGATCCTTTATGTGTTCAAGAGATCAATCAACAAATAGTAAAATATATGAATGACATGAAAAAGTAGGACATACGAATAAGTTTTTAGGAACAATCAAACCAAGGGAAACATAACTACAATATTGAACTTTGTTTCCAGAAAACCATCAAGTTGAGGCACCACTCTATCCTTCAGTATTTCTTGACATTGTCACAATTAGAACAATTGGTCCCTCATGTTTTGGTACTTATTAAAGTATATTTTTCAAACTAGAATGTGAGTGCATTTTTAATCATGTTATGCACATGGATACACTAGAAATACTCCTATAGTTGAAAAAATGCTTTATTTTTCCAGGTAGAGTAGGATAGTGTAATAAATAAATAAATAGAATAGTAAAGATAAAAACAAGTTCAATTGTGAAAACTAGTTTACTACCGCAACTAGACATGAGTTTTTCTTGAAAACTAGGAAACTGGTGGGAAAGACACACAATAAAATTATGCATTCAATTTTTGGTTCGACCTTGTATTCTTCAAATAATTATATTTTTTCTCATGTTAGATGGGGGGATTCATTAAGTCCCTCCTTCTAGCAAACCTTGGCCCATCGACATCAATACATTATCTAGGATCAAGGTTAGAGATATTATCAGTACCTTGGGAGTTGCATACATCAATGAAAATCCTCCTCACTATCAACAATGGGAATTCATCAAGGTCTCTTGATTGACATATATTGCAAGTGAATCAACTCCAACACATTCATTCATACCTTTTAGGATGTACGTAGGTTCCTTGAGACTCATTGACATTAATGGTGAGTTGTATCGCGTTGGTTAACAACATCCATTAATGGCCGGTAATCCCAAAAATTCTCTTTATGTTCGACTTCAGTAAAATTTATTCACATAAATAGAATTGTGCTAAGATATGGATTTATGGTGAAGATTGTTTGGTTCATGATTCTAACAATAGTTTGTAGTTTCCAGCAACAATGTGCAAGTAAAAAGGGGATGTCGGTCTACTTGCAGTATCTTTCCCTATAGCAGAATCAACCTTCAACATCAGCCTACATTATTTTGTTTCAGTTTGCAACCTGCATTCCACCAATAAGTTTAGAATTCTCAAGAATTTCCATAGTTTGCATGTTTTCAAGCATAGGTAAAATTAAAATTTTTCATCTACATTTCTTCAATAAACATTAAAATTATTTGAAAACATCAACAATTGTTCCATTTAGCTCCAGACTTCACAACAACAATATCTTTCCATCTCTTAAGAGATCTTTGTTCTTTTGGTACCAGAACTATATAGAGGTAGTTATTGTATTTTTTTGGTTTGAATGAGTTTGGAAGGAAGGAAGCACCAGAGTACTCAAGATCCAAGCATTCCAGAAGCCCATTGCAAGTTCATACACATTTCATATAGATTTGATTAATCCTTGAGGTTCCAAAAAACATTCACATCAGATCTCTTTTCAATAAGAAAATTTTGGAATAGTGGGGTGTGGAAATCTTTTGCAATGGTCTTCAAGCTCCAATTTTCTTGCACATAGCTCAAAACCAAAGTTCACATCTATAAGTATGAATCAGCAAATTTGAGGTCATAATATGTTTTTAAATCCTTCTAATTTGTTAAGGATAAATAAGATTTATTAATAAACACAACTACTCTAAGCTTATTATTCCTTGTCCCTTGTTTTTTTCCTACCCTATCCCATTCATCATTTACCATTGTATTCTTGGACATCACAAACCGACCAACACCTGCTACTAATTCCATATAATTTCACCATTAACCAATAGAACGTGATCTCTCTAACACTCATTTTGAATCACTATCAAGGATTCGAAATGAGTTCCATCACTCCTCATTTTCAAATTCATTCCCTTTCAAAACCATAGTTGTTCCATAGCCTTCATTTTAAATTTAGTCGACTGATAATTGTAGTCATTACACATATTTTCTCAAGAACTCCTACAGACTGTATTAAGTTGGTTGCAACAATATATTTCAGACCCCCATTTCAGATCCTACTTGTAACCACAATGTTCCCATGTTTCTACTCTGCAACAGATAAATCCAATGTACCTGACATTAAGGACAAAACAAAGGACTTGAAGACAAAGGATCGGGATACCTGGAAATAGGAAATTTCTATAAAATTAGTTGGTCAAGAAGATGTTAATATAGTTATGTCACATAGGGTTGGTACGTCCTCGGAGAGTATCTTTTGACTTTCCCTTTGATTGGTTCCATGTGTAACAATTGTCATGCAAGCAAGCTTCGCTAAAATTGTTGGTGAGAGATTTGTGTAAGGGTAGTTTAAAGGGAAGTTTGTGGGTCTATTGTTCTCTGCTAAGGGTGAAAAATAGATTGATTTGTCTTGAAAGTCTTGGTGGTATATTCATAGACTCCTTTTTAAGATAGCAGAAAAGACCTGAAAATTGTTCCATTTATTCTTGCCACAAGGGGAGGCATTCACTATTTGTTATCTTGGTTTTCTATTGATTTGTTAACATGGTGACCACTTTACTATTTTGCAAGATGCTTGTTTCAGTTTTTCCAATGGCATCTGGAAATATAGATAAGGAATAAAATGGGGTGGTTCTAGAGGAACTTTTCTACAAGAGATCAGATGGGAAGCATATAGATTACAGAAGCATTGGTGCCAATGAAGAGTCTATAAGGTACTTGAAAGTGATCAAGGAACTTCACATAATATATTTACTCAAGTCATCCAGAGAAGAAAAACATTCATTCTTCATTAATTTATATAATAGGATGGAAATTCAGGAAATTGTGTTGTGGATTTACCCTGATGACATCTGGAGTGAAGAAATTGTTTTTTTGGTAATTTTGAATATGTCATTGGTGGCTATTGTTATTCACTCTCGACCATTCAAAATATATTTTTTCGTAGTAACAAAAGACCCCCTTTCAATATTATTAATCCTTTTGGGTTAAAAGACAAATGCATCAAGGTTTCTTTTCTAGATATAGAACCTTTGGTTCATTTCGCCTTAGTGTGTGGTTCAAGATTGAGCCCTAATATCAGATGTTATTCACCAGGAAGTATTGATGAAGAATTAAGGGTAGCTGGAAATATATTTTTGATGATGGTGGATTCTTGATTGATGTGGAGAACAAGATTCTTTAAGTTATAACGATTATGAATTAGTACAATTTGGAATTTGGAAAAAATGAAATAGAAGTCATTAAGTTTGTTGAAAACTATTTGGAACCCTCCGAGTCAAACCAGTTGTTGGAATTATTGAATGGTAATCAAATGAATAGTAAATATGGAGAGGCACGCATGAAAGGTGCAAGTGATTCCATACCCTGCCCTGCATCAGGTAGAGATATGCATGTGACTAGTCACACAAAGGGTACTAGTCATGCAATGACTTCTTATTAGTCCCCAATGGCTCCAGAGCTCATATGTGAACATGTTAATTCCTTCTACAAATAATTGGAGTTGTGTTTATTTTCATGTCTGGTAGCCTCCACGATCTAAACAATGTCATGACTATGAGAAATTTGTTATTCGATTTGATCATCATTGTGTCTGGTTGGGGACCTACATAGGTCAAGGAAACCATCGCATGTTTTGGTGCTGTTTTTTTGAATAAACAACATTGTGTGTATGGATTGTTTCCATGTACATTATGTCTATAAATAGAGAGATTTCCAAGACATGGTGGCATGACAAATTGGATTTTTTTGGTTGTTTTTTTTGTTTTACCTAATTATTCTTATTATGCTTCTAATTCTTCATAGTTATTTGGTGTTGAAAAGTAAAACATATGAACTTATTAGAAGGTGACTACTTTTTTGTTGTTGTTGTTGTTAGTTTGTCCATGACATGTGGGGACAACTTGTGGCTAATAAAATGTGACTCAGGGGAATCTAGGCCATCAAAATCACTCAGGGATCGCACCCGACCTGAGCCACACCCACCCTTAACATGGTTGGATTTTTCATCCCCGTAGGTTTCGAATCAGTGACTTTAACAACACGGAGTTCCTTAACAACACACTCTGTCACCGACTGTCCTACACCTTGGGGACAGAAGGTGACTACCTTGAAACTAAGGGAGATGCAGACATATTCCCAATAGAATTTTTGACCATTGAACCCATTGCAGAAGCTGGTAGTAAGTTGATAGATGATCAAAAATTTCAAAGAAGTAGAGAAATGGCGGTCAACAATTCTTGATACAACTGACTTTATGAGATATTTTTGTCTTCCATCCAAAACAAGGACAAAAGAAGGGTAATAATCAATTTCCTATTCATGTTTCATAATTTTTTTGATTCTCGGTAGAGGGCATATCTAGAGGAAGGACAACTACATTCATCTCTAAATTGTGATCTTGCTTGGTACTTAGCACTTACTTCATTTGGCATGAGAACATGTCAATCCTCGGGCATGGGGGAGATGTTGTCTCATTGTTTTGACACATTTTACACTATCAATTATCCTCTTTGACTATCCTTACCTCATCCATATACTTAGTTATTACCCCTAATACCATATATTTTAATGTTTTTGAAGTCAAATGCCTTTAAAAATATCTAAGAAGTTAATGTTTTGCACTTTTATTGATTTCCTATGTATTTGATAGATTATATTGAATTTCTAGAACATATATTACTAATGATGATTTTCTTAGTTATGTTCTTGTGCCACTAGTTCACTTCCAATACCCAAAATCATTTGTTGGTATACTTCCATATCTCCAATTGGAATTCAGACAAAAGGGTTTTGAAGATAACCATGTTAAGATGGTTTTATGGTCATTGGATCATACCTAGGTCACATGTGCAATCCTCCACATCTTGATCAATGTTTGGTCAAAATTGACAGCAGTTTCCAGGAAGTTAACTTCAGGCGTTATTCCTAAGGTGACGAGGACAAATAGAAAAATTGTAGAACATGAGTTTTATGCAGGATGGGCCAAGTTGTGTAAATCATGGGAATATTTCCGAAATCAAACACGGTTAGGAAGTTATAAAGGTTTTTCTAAACATTTCAAATTCATATTTTGTGTGCAGCCAGTTTCCCAAAAATGTAAAATTTGTTTGAATGGATTTTGAGTTTGGGGGATTCAATCGCATCCTCCTCCATTTCTCATTTGTATATATATGAAATCACTATTGTGAGAGAGATCATCATTATTCTAATATTTTCTCAAGTAGAGAGATCTGGTTCATGAGAGGACTTCTATAACTTCTTGAGTTTAATATTAATGATAAGGAAGGGTTGGTGTTTTGTTCATTACGTGTGACTTCTTCCTTAATTTTGTAAGCCTCTCTAGCCATTCATGCTAGGTGAGGTAGGTCCCCCTCAACCTAGTATGTGTTGGTTTATATTCATTTATTATCATTTATATTTTTATTTAGTTAGTAATAAGTGAATATGTTCATTAGAATAGAATAGCATTGTGTGATCTCCGGTTAATTGAAGTTTACATTTGGTTTGACATTTCATTTTATGCATTTATTTTATGTCATTGCAATTTAATGACTTTGATTTGTCACAGTTATTGGAACCCTTTAAGAATTGAACTCATTATTGTCATAAGTATACAAACACTCAAAGTGAAATATAGTACTTTGATCCCTTTGTAAAGAGAAGGTCTTAAGAGACTAATAATTAGTTTTATTATGATTTTTACTACTTTTCTATGAGTAAATGAATATGTTGAAATGAATGACGAGATTCTACTTGATTCATAATTGCATAATGATAAGTGATATGGATAAAAATCACAACATTACCAACAAAGACTTTTTATACTTAACATATAAATTATGAATGCAAGTGTAAAGGTGTATATTTATTTATGTTCTTGATTTAGTTTATAGATTTCACTCCTTACATTTCTAAGCTAATACGTTTAGGATTAGATTAGTGGCATATTGCAAGATTTCAACTCATATTTTGTTGACTGATTTGAATAATAGTTTCAATGATATTTCACCTCTACATTTCATTTTTCTTAAGTCAAGCTACAATAATTAGAATTCATTAGTTTGATGAGTTAATAATCTCTCGGAGTGAATGAAAACTTAGTTCTCAAGTGAAAGATTGAAACACATGCCATTAATGAAACCTAAACTATTGAACTAATCATTGTTCATAGCTTTGATTTCTAGTTTTAAGTACTTTGATTTCTTCATACATTAAAATCTTAAGTATTCATTGATTAAACAAGATCTCACTAGAAACATGTCTATGCATAGACAACACATCTTGACATAGTATGAAGTGTCATCGTTCATATTGATATAAATATGTGAATGCAAGATTAAGGTGTTTTAGCTTTATATTTCCTTTATTTAGTTTCCTAAAATGTCATGACTCACTATATGAATTCATTAGAGGACTAAAACTTTAGTAAGCTACTCACGAAAGATCTCATGAACATCCACACATGAAAGATTGTGATCCAGATATTTTATAGCATTAAGTTGTTTGTATATCCAAGTGAGAGGTTCTATGGTGATTTGTCATTTGATTTGATTTATTGCATTATGAAGTTTGTTTTGTCGGTTGATGCAGTGCACAAACTTGCATCAATTATAACACCTATAGGACTATGTTATTCTTTCAGAATACACAACAGAACTCATGTTTTGAACACACAACAAAAATTTAATTTACTTTTATTAAAGATTGAAATAGAAGAATTTAATTATAATCACAAGAACACAAACAAGATATGAATCCTTGCCTTTATTATTTATTACAGAATGCCTCTCATTACAATGTAATCAAGAAATACATCTTTCCTCTCCATACTATAAGTAGTTCATTGTGTTGTTCTTCTGCATATTGCATCATCTTTTCTTGATCTCATTCTCTGTCGTGATCTCAGTCACTTCAAGCAAACCTGAGAGAAACTTTGTTTTCCTCTAGACCAAATGATTAACCCCCTCGACGTATTTCTTCCTCGTTTTTGTAATTTTCATGTCTGTTGATTGACTTCCCTTTCCATTGAAGACATGAATACTCATGATTGCTCGCTTCCCAGTCATTTCCCAATTCAAATTTTGTTTCCTTTTATTCCACCAATGATTTACACTTGGCACTTAATCTTCAAGATCTATGTGCACTAAATTTGGAATTAGAACGTTGAGTAACATCATAAGAATTATAGCATAAATCTTTTAATGTGGAGTTGCATCAGAGATACTATAGCATGGGGTTGCAACATATTACCTGTAGCGTGGAGTTGCAATATATTACATGTAGCATGGAATTGCAACATAGGAGTCCCAACATTGTCATTCATCATTTGGGCATGAGTCACAACACTATTATTTGTAACAAGGAGTCACAACACGAGTTGCAAAATAGGGTTGCAACCATATTTATTCATCCTATTTGAACTTGTACATAATGGAAATGTTTTTTGGTAATGTGGATTTCCTATAACCAAATATGCTCCTGCATCAGACACCCTTGGTAAGAAACACATGATATCCTAGCTCATGTGGTGATTTTTCTAGAGGATGAAAAGTTTCTTCAACATACCAATTCTTCTTCTAAAACCCATGATGCATCCTCGGACCCTCTTTTTTTCCATTTGAATAAATATTCCATATACTATTTGTTGCGAGTTTTTCTACTAATCCTTGTGGCCAAAATTTCTTCCACTTCCTCAACTTGATTGACTGGTAGTTTTTCCCATCCATCCAAAGTACCTTCATCATCACCATTTTATCCTTCATGAAACTCATACAGATGAACAACATTGAATGTTGGAGATATATCGAACTTGTCCAGAAGTTCCAAATGATAATCATTATCAGAAATTTTCTTCAAGATCTTGCACAGTCGTATTTTCTTATACTTAAGTTTGTTATATGTACCTCTGGGAAATCCTTCCTTTCTCAAGTGATCCATGACTAAATAACCTTCCTTAATTATTTTCTACCTCCATCATAGATCTGTCCTCTATTTATATTGGTTATTGCTTGCCTATAGTTTCTTCTTCACCTTCTCATGCAGTTCCTACATATTGTCTACAAAATCACTTGCATCAACACTCATTTTATCTCTTGGATCTAGTAAATCAACCAAATATACCACCCCTTTAGGTGACCTGCCATAAAAAAATTGAAATGGTCTCTTTCTTGTAGATCCGTTCAATGAATTGTTGTAAGCGAATTCAACTTATGCTAAAACTAAATCCCACTAACTAGGATTGTCACCACTCAAACTTCATAATAAGTTTCCTAAACTTTGGTCTACCACCTCTTTTACCATCTATTTGGGGATTTTTATTCCACAATAATTACTTTCCCAAATCCAAAGGAAAGTGGATGCAAGATTGGGGTAACAGGGGGTAAGTTATCACTATCACCTTAATAGGAAACCCCTTTATGTTTAGGAGTGTGTCAAAGTTATCCTAGGGGAGACATCCCCAGTGACCTAAAGGGATGATAACTAAGGCAAGGATGAAAAAAAATCCCCCTCTCACTGTTCACTTGATTTAAAAAGGTTCTTATGGTCTTTAGGGGATGAAGTAAATGATAAAATGGATTGTACCTTCCTAGAGAAAGACAACAAGAAAATATAATAGCTTACAAGTACAGAAATATGATGTTAGTGCTTCCTAAGACCATAAACCTTCAAAAATAAGCTAGTTGATATGAAATTGAAGCAATGTAACAACTTACAACAACAATGAGTAATTTTTAACAGACACAATAATTATGCCTTGAAATTACTTGAAAAAGACAAGAAAAAGTAGATTTGACTAGGAAAATTGACAATAAATTGTCACAGGTGAATCTGGAAATATCTAGCTAGAATTTAATGTCAATTTTGTAGTGAATTTTTTGCAGTTAGATGGTTGCAGAAATATTTTATAACAAAAACAAATTCTAGTGCTCAAAAGTGAAAGAAAATATTTTGAACATGTACAGAATATATCTAGCTAGAAAATACCACACACATTTGCAGAGAGAAATTGAGAAAGAAGAAGCAAGAGAGAAAGAATGGAAGAATTCTCATTAACCGTAATGAATAATGAATAATTTACTCATGATATACTATGTATAAATCAATCAATGTGCACTAGAGGAGAACCAATGCACCATAGTGGTGGTTTAGAGTGATCTAGACACACACCATCACTTACGGGGGTGAAATGTCACCTAGTCTAGTCTCTCATGCAGTTACGGGAGTGAATTTCCACCTAGCTGAGTTAACTAGTCAACCAGTCTTCAGTTAACTGACTAAAACAGAGTATAGTGAGGAGTAGATCAAGGAATCAAGGGTAATGTGGCAGTATGGTTATGAAACCAAGGATAGTGCGCATTAGCATGGTGATGATCCCAATGTTTCATGGTGACAAAACCAATGTGGCATCTAGACTCAACTCAACTAGTCAAAATGAAGTGTCAACTGAAGAGAATATTCTCTAGGTGGAATATTCTCCCCTAAACTTTAGGAGATTGAATAATGACTAATAAAAATAGGAAAAACCTTAGTACCTTAGAAAAAATAAATCCTAGGTGTGTGTGAATTAACTCCAACACCCCCCTGAACATCACTATGGTGAAAATAAAGAATGGGTCCTAGAAACAAGGCCATGTTAGGTACCAAATACAAAATATACATTGAAATAAAGTGAGGAAATAGGGAAAACCTCATGGGAAACCCCCCCCCGCCCCCTCAAGGTACAGTGTATGTAAAAGGAAGAACTGATAGTTCCTAGGAAATTGTGTCCTTCACTCCAAGACGAATTTGTAGAGAGTGGAACTTATGCTCAGTGAAGGTCTTGGTGAAGATGTTTTTCATCTGTTCTACTGAAGGATAGAACTGTAGGTCGATGATCCCCTCGTGTAATAAGTATTGGATGTAGTGCATGTGGATCTCGATGTTCTTCACTCGCTGCCTCTGAAATGGATCTCTGTAAAACTTCAGAGTGCTCTGGTTGTCACACCATATGATCATCAGTCGATGAAACTGAATTCCCAACTCTGTGAGAAAATGTTTTAGCCACATATATTTAATGGTTATGTTAACTACCCCTATGTACTCTTCCTCGACTGAAGAAAGAGAAATAGCATCCTTCTTCTTGCTCGACCAACAGATAGGCCTGAAACCAAGATTGAGTGAGTAACGAGATATGGACTTGCGATCAGTGCTATCGCCAGCCCAGTCAGAGTCAGTAAACCTAATGATTTATAATGTAGAGTTAGTTTCATAATGAATCCCAAAGGTGATGGTCCTCTGTATGTATCGAAGGATACACTTTGCAGCCTTCCAATTTAGCTCATGCGGATCCTGCATGAACCTAGAAACTGCACCAACTACATAGGAAAGGTTTTCTTTGGATTGTGTGAGATACAACAAACTCCCCACTAGTTTTTTGTAGAGTGTGTTGTCAACTAGTGGAGTGTCCCCACCATCCTCAAGTTTGACTCTTGATAGGAAAGGTGTCATAGCATATCTGCAATATTTCATGTGAAATATCTCAAGGATATCTCGTGCATACTTGGCCTAAGACAATTTGATGCCTAACGCATCCTGACTGATATCAATTCCAAGTAAGAAGTGTAGCGGACCCATGTTTGTCATCAAAAACCTCTCATGTAGAATCCTCATGAATGCAACAATCGTTGAAGACGAGCAACCGGTGATCAACAAATCATCAACATATATAAATAAGAGTAGATGTGAATCAGCCATCCTGAGCATGTAGACATTTAGGTCTGATTTACAACGTACAAAGTTATATGACAATGGGTAGGATTCCATCTTGGCATACCATGCCCTCGGAGCCTGCTTGAGGCCATAAAGAGATTTCTTCATTCGATAAGCCAAATATTAATCCTTCATAAATCCCTGAGGATTCTCCATATAGATCTCCTCATAGAGATAGTCGTGAAGAAATGCATTTGTCACGTCCATCTAATGGACTTCCCATCCCCTAGTTTCCACAATGGAAAGTTCCAAATGTATAGAATCCATTTTCACTACTAGAGCGAAGGTCTCATCATAGTCAATTCCATGCACCTGCTGAAAGCCTTTTGAAACAAGCTTGGATTTGTATCTTCTAATATGTCCATCCGATGCACTCTTGGTCCTATAAACCCATATTATTCTAACAAGTTTCCTTCCATAAGGAAGGGGAACCAAATCCCAAGTCTGGTTCTCAAGGAGGCATTGGTACTCCTACCGCATGGCAGATTCACAAAAGGGATTTCCAGCAGCCTCCCCATAATCTTGTGGATCTGAAGAATAAACCAAGAAAATATGAATGGAGTGAAATGGTTCATTAACAGTGAGTGAAATAAGAGGCTCCTATAAATCATATTGAGTCTTCCTAGTATTGGTTGGATCATCAACAAGATCCCCTGCATCCTAAAGAGTAGCATGTGCCCACTTGGGCCTCTGCTCTGCCTCTGCATCTGCATATGGATTCTCTGACTCTACATCTGATTGTACCGAATCTGTATATGGATCATCTGATTCCTCTGAATCAAAACTCTCTTATGAATAAGAGTTGGAATGTCCATGCTCATCATATCTGACAGGTGGAAGAATGAAGGTGTCTACATGTCATTGTTGTGGTACATGCGAGACACTTTCCTTGAATTTGACACTTCGATCAATGATGATCTGGTCTGAAGAAAGATCAATAAGTCTTTATCCCTTCACATCGTTTGGGTATCCAACAAAAATGCACTCAGTGCTCTATGGATCATGTGCCTTCCTATTTTCATAGGGAATCTAAGCCCATGCACGTGAACCGAAAATACAAAAGTGGGTCACTTCCAGTTTGAGGATGCTCCAAGCATCATAGGGGGTCGTATTCTTGACATATCTATGGGTATATCTATTTTGGATGTATTTTTCACAATTAAGTGCTTTGTTCCATAGTCTCTATGGTAGTGAATTGCATGTAGCATGCAAGATGCCATCTCTTTTAGAGATCTATTTTTTTGCTCAGCAACTATGTTTTGTTGCAGAGTATAGGGAAATTTGTGTTGCAACTGAATCATTACCTCATTACAGATATTTTGGATATCATGATTGAAATAATCTCCCCCGTTATCAGTTCGGAGGAATTTGATTTTATTTCCTAACTATGTCTCAACCAGAGCTTTGAAATATTTGAGGTGTTGAAAGACCTCAGATTTTTTCCTGAGGAAGTAAATCCATGTGAAACGTGAGAAATCATCAAAAAAAAATGAGAACAAACCTCGCTTTTCTTATAGATGGATATGGAAAAGGACCCATGAGGTCATTATGGATCAGATCTAAAGGAGAGGAATCTCTCTGAGTCTTTCCTTTGTCAAATTTCTCTTGAGGGTGTTTTCCAAGAGCACATCCCTCACAGAATCCTTTGGAGAAATGGATGTCTGGTATACCATCAACCAATATTTTATTTCTAATTTGTTGCATATATCTGAAATTCAAATGTCCAAACCTTTCATGCCATATCCTACTACTTTCATCAACATGGGTAAGTAGTAAAGCAGAATCTGGTTCAATAAATTCATAAAATGTATACAATCTAGATTGATGATTTACCTCACCAGTAGCAGCCCTAGAATTGGTTTTCATGTCATAGATTTCCACTGCAGTTGGTGTGAATATGAATTTATTTCCGGTGTCAGAATTCTTCATTTGATACACAAAGAGAATATTGACGAAAAGTTTGGGAATGTGCAACACATTCTCGAAGCTTTCGTTGGTGAGTTCAATTCTTCCTTTGTCGGTGACCTTGAATGGAGAGTTTTCCTACATCAGAATAGGAGGACCTTTGCATGCATATAATTAAGAATAGATTTCCTTTTTGGAAGCCATGTGATGTGATGCTCTTGAATCTATGATCCAAGCATTGGGAGAGGAGTTGATGGCAATCAAGGCATGGCTAGAATTGCCTTTCATAGGATTCTTATCTTCTGGATTCTTATTCTTGGCACCCTCGGGGATGCGATCTCCAAGGTATTTTTTCTGAAGTATTTGATTCATTATATCTATTTTTTTTTCTATGCATGCAGATTTTGTATGAAATCCTTTATGGAAGTACATGCATTTCGCCCCTTTTCTTCCCTTTCCACCTTTGCATCCAAAGGCATCGATGAAGGGTTTTGAGTACCCTTCCTTCTTCGGATTTGAGTGATATTTCCTTTTGTCTTTATATTTATATTTATGATATTAATGGCTACAATCTTGCACAGTAAGTGCATGCACCTTTGAGCCTTTGAATTTTTCCATGTTGATGAGCTTGGTTTGCTCGTGTTAGAGATTAGATAAAGTCCTCAAGAGAAGGCATCTTCTAGGAGGATCCAGAGGAAAATTTGAATGAATGGAATGTTGATACGAACATGGAGAATTCATAACCAAGTTTGTAGAGAATGGTGAGAACCATTTGTTTCTCCTCCTTAGATTTATCAACCCCGCAAGCTTTCATTTGTGACAATAAATCCTTGAATTTGTAAAGAAATCTTGGATATTGTTGAGGCGTTTTGGATCCAATGTGAGCAATCCCACCTCTAGCATGTTCCCCCTCATCTCATATTGTTTTCCAAAGAGACCTTCCAAAGTGGTCCAGTATTCATTAGGGGTTTTACAGGAAGATATGTGAAAAAGTAGATCGGGAGAAATAAGGATGCAAATCGTTCTGAATGCTTCATCCATTCGATTTAGATACTTGTATTTGTCTATGCCTGGTGTCAGCTATGTGTCTTTATTCAAGGTTAACATGTACAATCCTTTGGTTCGAAGATGTATGACTATTTTCTCCTTCCATGCCAAGTAATTGTAAAGTGTAAGAATGAATTCTTTTGGGAAATGCATCTTTCCGCTATCTTCAATATTTTGTACCTGCAAAAAATTCGGTGTAGCTTTTGCTTAGTAGTATGTCGGATCTAATACCATATAAATATGTTGAAACTACACAGAATAGATCTAGCTAGAAAATACCACACAGATTTGCAGAGAGAAAATTAGAAAAAAGAAGAAAGAGAGAAAGAATGGAAGAATTCTCATTAATTGTAATGAATAATGAATAATTTACACATGATATACTCTGTATAACTAAATGAATGTGCATTGGAGAAGATCCAGTGCACCATAGTGGTGGTATAGAGTGATCTAGACACATACCAAGTTTCCAGATCACTCATCACACACTAAGTGTGGTTTGAAATTTGCACCCTTTTTGGGAGTTATTGGCTAAAATAAGGAGGCACACTTGTCTTGGAGGCTAAATTTTGGAGCTTGGATCATTTTTGGTGAAGTTACTTGGAAATATAGGGTTTTATTGCTTGATTATTCTTGGTGAAGTAAGTAAATATGCAATTCTTCATTTTATTTGAATGGTTATGGTATATTTTTTTATTCATGTTAAAGATTATGAAATTGCTTTCTTGACAAACCCTAGGAGTAAAGAACTTAAATTGATACTTCTTTTCTCTTCATTTTCTAGACTTTACCAAGGTGATTTTGACTTAGAAAAACTTCTAGAGCCCTAAATACTAGCACTTTAGAAACCATTATATAGTCATTGTTTCTCTAAATACATTATCTTAATAGTCTAAGGAATATTCATTAGGGCCTAAGACCCCTTACTCTCCAGTAGATTTCTTTCTAGGATTTGGATGCTTGAGGCCTTGGGTTACCAACACCTTCTCCATCCATCTCTTCTCCTTTGAAAAAGTACCATCATTTCTACTTTCCTCCAAGATTTTTCGTTGCTATTATTGACTCCATAAACCCTAAAGGCACTATTCTATCCACTACAGTGAATGATTGATAAAAAAAAACTCAAAACTTTCTTCTTGAAGATCTTACTAAATTTAACTAACCCTAAACTTGACTAATTCCTTAGTTAAATTGTTGGTGTTGCAAATCATTGCTACATCCATACTAATTTCCATTAATTTTCTACATTCATCTGCATAACTCACACTTATCTCATCCGGAAATCATTTGTGACAATTTCCAATGAATCTACTAGGTAAGTGTTGATTTTGCATGGTGTTTTCTTGCACTTTTGAGAAATAGAATTTGTTGTTGTTACAAAATATTGCTACAGCTCGCTAACTGCAGCAAATTCACTGCAAAAGTGACATTAAATGCTAGATATATATTTCCAAATTCACTTGTGACAATTTATTATCAATTTTCCTATTCAAAGCTACTTTTTCTTGTCTTTTTCAAGTAATTTCAAGGCACAGTTCTTGTGGTTGTTACAAATTAGTCATTTTTGTTGTAAATTGTTACATTGCTGCACTTTCATATCATCTAGATTATTTTGTAAGGTTTATGGTCTTAGGAAGCGCTAACATCATATTTTTGTACTTGTAAAATGCTATATTTTCTTGTTGTCTTGTTCTGGGCAAGTACAATCCATTTTATCATTTGCTTCGTCCCTTAAATGCCATAAGAACCCTATGAATCAAGTGACCAGTGAGAGGGGGATTTTCTTTCATCCTTGCCTTAGCTATCATCCCTTTAGGTCACTAGGGACATCTCCCCTAGGTT
>JZKD02S1155734.1:297410-308608 GCA_000966675.3 Picea glauca
CAAGTAATTTCAAGGCACAGTTCTTGTGGTTGTTACAAATTAGTCATTTTTGTTGTAAATTGTTACATTGCTGCACTTTCATATCATCTAGATTATTTTTGAAGGTTTATGGTCTTAGGAAGCGCTAACATCATATTTTTGTACTTGTAAAATGCTATATTTTCTTGTTGTCTTGTTCTGGGCAAGTACAATCCATTTTATCATT
Source organism: Picea glauca (assembly GCA_000966675.3). Taxonomy (NCBI): domain Eukaryota; kingdom Viridiplantae; phylum Streptophyta; class Pinopsida; order Pinales; family Pinaceae; genus Picea; species Picea glauca. The sequence continues at coordinate 297,616 of JZKD02S1155734.1, forward strand.
TGCTTCATCCCTTAAATGCCATAAGAACCCTATGAATCAAGTGACCAGTGAGAGGGGGATTTTCTTTCATCCTTGCCTTAGCTATCATCCCTTTAGGTCACTAGGGACATCTCCCCTAGGTTAACTTTGATATACTCCTAAATATAAATGGGTTTCCTATTAAGGTGATAATGATAGGTCACCCCCTGTTATGCCAATATTGCATCCACTTGCCTTGGGCTTTGGGAAAGTACATATAGTGCAATAACATGGATGATATTTTGAACTATATAGAAACTTAGAACCCAACTTTTTCCAAAGTGTCCTCCAAAAGTGACCAAGAAATATTGTGTCTCTATCTGAAGTAATACTCCTCAGTAGGCCATGTAACCTCACCACTTCTCTTAAAAATAATGCAGTTACTTCACTGGAATCACTTGTCTTCTTACATGCTACAAAATGTGTCATTTTTGAAAACTGATCTACTACCACCATCATAGAATCATGATTCCTCTGTGTCATAGATAGTCCCAAAATAAAATCCATGCTTACATCTTCCCACGGTCTACGAGGTACTGATGATGGAGTGTAAAGTCTTGTATTCTGACTTCTACCTTTGGATAGTTGAAAAACTCTACAACACTCAACAAATTTACTGATGTCTTTGTAGATGTTGGGCCAAATGTACCATTCTTTCACCAACATTGTGGTATTTCCCATGGCACAATGTCCTCCTAAACCGACATTGTGCAACTCTCTAATGAGATTCAACCTTAATAAATTATGTGGAACACAACTGTTGGTTCTTAAACAAAAATCATCCTTGAATATGGTAATCCAAGAATGGTGTTTGATCCATACTCCATGGTTCTTTTCATTCTTTCCAAGCCTCTTCACAATTTACATCCTCTTCATACAACCCTTTTCACACATTCCAAAATTATTGTTGCAACTGACATTGTGTTTAGCAATACTATCGTCCAACTCAACACATCAACAACCTTGTTTGATTTCCGTGATCTTTGTTTCAAAAAAATGTATAACTTTGTAAAAATTCTACCCATTTATAATGATTGTGATTAAATTTGCCTTGGTTGTTGATGTATTGCAGTTCCTTGTGATCATTAAAAAAACAAACTCCTTTGGAAGTAAGTAATGTCACCACTTCTTCAAGGCTTGGATGATAGCATAAAATTCATGATCATAAAAAGAGTATTTCTTTCTTTCTTCATTCAACTTCTCATTGAAAAATGCTATCGATCTACCTTCTTGGCTCAGAACTGCTCCAAATGTTGTCCCACTTGCATCATAGTCTACTTGAAATACTTTATTAAAATCTGGAAGTGCCAACATTGGTTGTTTTGTCATCTTTCTATTAAATTCCTCAAATGACTTCTTTGTTGTTGTTTTCCACTGAAATGTGCCTTTCTTCATGCATTCAGTAAGAGGCACACAAATATGAATGAAATTTCTAATGAACTTCCTATAAAAAATCACTATTCCATGGAAACTCCTCACATAAAAAGTTCATTTAGGAGTCCTCCAATCCAAAATAGATTTTACCTTCTCAGAATCCATATTTAAACCTTCTTTGGAAACCACAAAAACCCAAGTATACAAGCTCCTTATGTAAAAACGTACACTTCTTTAGATTTATAAGCAATGCCTCCCCTTTCAATCATTGTAACACTTTCTTCACATGCTCCAATTGTTCCTCACTACTACTGTTGAAAATCAGAATGTCATCTAAGTATATGACAACAAATTTTCCCAAAAACGGTTTCAAGACTTTGTTCATGAGCCTCATGAACCACTCGAACAACCCAAGTGGAATAACTAACCACACGAACAACCCATCTTTTGTCTTGAACTTTTTCTTCCATTAATCATCTTCCCTTATCTGAATTTGATGATAACCACTCTTCAAATCAATCTTCATGAAGTACTCAGTGCCACTCAAATAATCCATAAAATCATCCATTCTTGGTAAAGGAAACCTACACTTGATGGTAATATTATTAATGGATCATGAATCTATAAACATCTGCCACTCACCATTATTTTTCAATGTCAAAACTGCATGTACTACACAAGGACTCAAACTTTCTTGAATTAATCCTTTGTCAAGTAACTCATGTAGTTTCCTATTTACATATTCACTCTTTGTTGGGTTCATTCGATAAGGTGCTTTATTTGGAAAAAATTGATCCTGGTATCAAGTCGATCTAATTTGATATACTTCTCAATGGAGGTAACCCTGCTGGTAAATCGTCTACTACAATTTCCTTAAATTCTTTCAACAAGTGTTGAATCTTGACTAATGTGAAATCCCTTTTATCATCCTCTTCAATCCTTTTTGGCATTATGGCCAAACAAAAACCACTCTATTTTTTTCTCTTAAAAACTCCTTAGCAGAACATAACATGATTAGACTATTGCTGTTATGCATATTCTTGATGTTACTGTTGTCTATAACTTTGTTGTTACAGTTGTCCATACCCTTGTTGTTAATGTTGTCTGTAACTTTTTTTTTAATGTTGTCCATAACCTTTTCCAACATTGGTTCCAACTTATAACATTGTCCCTCCTTGGAAAATTCATATGAATTCACTCTTCCATCATGGAATACCTTTATGTCAAACATCGATGGTTTCCCAATCAATACATGACATGCATCCATCTCTATTACATCACATAAACCTTGTTCATTGAAACTCCCAATCTAGAAATTCAATAGGCATTGTTTAGTCATAGTCACTTTTTGTCCTTTTTGCAACCATGAAACTCGGTACAAACTAGGATGTCGAATGCCTTTAAACTTCAATTTATCCATTACTTCAGTGGATACAAAATTTTATGTACTTCCTCCATCTATGACAAGATGACAACACTTATCCTAAATTTTACATTTAGTTTTGAACGGTCGCTTTCTCTATTCATGCTCTTCTTCTTCATTTATATCAGGCTTGAGTAATACTCTTCTCAACATTGATTTTTATCCTTGTTATTTTTGAAGTACTTCCACATTCCCACCATCAATTGTTATCTCATATGCCTGAGTGACTTGCATCCTAGCCTCTTTTCTTCTCGTTGTGGTATGTCTCTCTAGACATTTTGATGCTTTGTGACCCTCTACACCATATCTATAACATGTAATCACATACTTACATCAACCAAATCCTCTGCCTCTACCAACAATTCTTCCTTCTCTTGTATTTTGATTGTTAGTCACTTCATCCTCCTTCTCACTATCCTTAGTAGCCCTTGTTCTTCCTATGCCTCTGGTTCTTTTTCCTTGAAACTTCTACCTCAATATTTTGTCAATATTTTCTTCCACTTTTAAGGAAACTTGATAAGCTTCATCTACATTACGAAAGCAATGCGTAATCATATCATCCTAAATTTGATACTTCGGTAATTCACCTATCTTTCCACTCTTTGATACTTTGGTTCTTTTATCCTTGACTTGAGTGACAGCTAGAAGAATTCTTCAGTATATTCATGCACAAATGTCTCTTTTTGCCTGAGATTTTGCACTTGTCTACAAAATTTCTGTTGGTAGTCAACAAGTAAAATATTCTCTTTAATTTTACTAACCATATTCTTCCAAGTTTTAAGCTTCTCTAATCTATTATCTATTGTATATTTCTACAACATATCCCACCAAAGTGCAACATGCCCTTTCAGCTTCGCAATGGAAAGATGAACACGGTTGGGATCTTGAACATTCTCATACTCGAAGTATCTTTCAAGCTCTCCTATTCAATATATAAGAGTTTCATCCCTTAGACTACCATCATAGCACAAAACGTCAATCCTCGTGGTACCTCTGTTACTCAAGAAGGATATCAAACGTGTTGTTGGTTCTCCTTCCTCAACATTTTTTTCAACTTCAATCTCTTACTCATATTCTGAATCTGATTCAACTTCTCAATTTCTTCTATTTTCAAACTCTTCTAGTCTTTTTCTTAATTATTCAAGTTCTTTATTCCTCGCACCTCCTCATGTTACTCCTCTTCATGGTGGAATCCTTACGACTTGTCTTGAATCCCTCACTCGGACCAACATTCATGGTCCTTACCTTCAAGCACTTTTCTCTCACAACTTAGGAACTGGTCCTACTCTAATAACACTTGGTGCGAAGCACATACTTGCAGCAATTGTAACACCTACAGGACTATGCTCTACTTTCATAATGCACAACAGAACTCATTTTTTGAACACACAACAAAAATTTCATTTACTATTATTAAGGACTAAAATAGAATAATTTAATTACAATCACAAGAACACAAACAAGCTATGAATCCTTTCCTTTATTATTTATTGTAGAATGCCTCTCATTACAATGTAATCAAGAAATACATCTTTCCTCACCAGACTAGAACTAGTTTATTGTGTTATTCTTCTACATATTACACCATGTTTTCTTGATATTGTTCGTTGTGGCAATCTCAGTCACTTAAAGCGAAATTGAGAGAAACTTTCCTTTCCTCTAGACCGAATGATCAACCCCCTTGACATATTTGTTCCTCATTTTTATGATGTTCATGTCTTCCAATTGGTTTCCCTTTCCATTTGGGAGATTAATAGTCATGACTATTCACTTCCCAGCCATTTCCCAATTCAAATTTTGTTTCCTCTTATTCCACCAATGATTTCCACTTGGCACTTAATCTTCATGAGTTATGTGGACTGAATTTGGAATCATAATTTTGAGTAGCAACATAAGAATTCTAGCATAAATCCTACAACGTGGAGTTGCAGCATAGGATTCATAGCACTGTCATTCATCATTTGGGCATGAGTTGCAAAATTGTTATTTGTAACGAGTGTCACAGTACAAGCTACAAAATATTCATTCATCATAATGGAACTTGTACATAATGGAAATTTTTTGGCTGATGTTGATTTCCCATAACCAAATATTCTCTTGCATCATTGACATTAGTTGTTATCATAGGCTAGAATAGGATTTGATCCTACATTTCCTAGGATTGCACCTTGAAGTCTACAAACTCTTGGATTGATAGATTTAATGTCAAGGGTTTATGCATATAAATAACCCGACAGAGACATTATGCACCTTGCCTTACCTTCTAGTTTGTGGCAAGGAAGCCATTTTTCCTTTTGTTGTCTTTCTACCTTCTTTGTTTCTATCTCAATTGCTATGTGAGTATAGCTCTTCTATTATTGAAAACATAATTTATATTCTATTGAATATAGAATAAAGATAGGAAGAAATGTGTTGTTTACCAATAGATGTTAAACATCCATTCAATAAACACACACCCAACAATAAATATTTTCAAGTGGGGGATCTTGTCCTCAAGTAGGATAAATAGAATGATCCAAAAGGAAACATTTGAAATTTAAATAGATTTGGCTTGGACCATTCCAAGTGGATGAAAATATTTTCATTGGCACATATAGATTGCAAAACATGGAAGGGAGTTGGATCTCCTCCCATTAAATTGTTGAATTCTACAACAATACTTCAGTTAGTTTCACTTAAGTTAGCTAGCTTGTATTTATTAGGTTTTCTATTTCCTACAATTTTCTTGATTTCATATGTTATTTTTTATTTTATTTTCATTTATGACTATATGATCTAGTTTCATTGTTTTAGATATTATAGGATTTTTTTGCATTAATTTGAATTTGAAATTCTTCAAAAAAAATTATATTTGTAAAAACATTGGTTTGTAATTGTGATAGTGGAAGCTTACATTTGTTGTCTCCTACTTTCAAATTGGGTCCATGAACATCAAGTAAACCTAACAAATAATTTAAACTCCCTATGTGCTACCAATTAATGGGTAGAAAAGGACATGATAGAACAAGAAATGTAAGGATTGTCAATAGTATTTAAACTAGTGGTGGACCCGAGACATTCAAAATGACTAATTCCTTGATGAATCTGAAACATAAGTTGTGAGATAATAAATAAGTTGGTTAAATAATCCCATCCACTCACATTTAAATATAATGACCATGTGAAAAGTGACAAGTCAAACATCCAAGGATAAATACCTCAAGGTGATATTATTATCCTGCAAGCATGGTTAATCAATAAAATAATCAATAGAAGTAGTGATCATCTATGCCTTCTTGTAAAGATCCATTATTTTCCACATCCACTAGTCACTAAGAAATATATAACTAGTAAATAATTGGGAAAGTAAACTTACCTAATCATGAGAAGATGTATATATCTCCACTGGGTATATGGATACTTACTAGCAGTAGAGTAACTTCTATGATGTTAGGGTGACTCGGGAATATGGATACATGTAGTTAGGGGAGTAACACTAGAGGGATGTGAAAAATACATGTTTGAAAAAATATTTAACCTTGGATATAAACAATCCCTATGACTATGAATCTAACCTAAATCATTGGATCATGCTTAAAGGTCATGAATTTTACTAGTTTATCCCTTCAATTTAGTTGGTTGGTTGTCATAATTTGTGGATTGGACTAATTAGGGATACCATAAAAAATAAGATATTTTATAGGGATGCACACTATAAAAACATGGCATCTTTACTAGGAATGGATTAAAGTTTGTTATATGTTGGCATATGTCTTGAAATTACATTATAGAGATTCATGACTTCATCCAACATGTCACCATTTGTTGAGGCCTCAACTAGCCCCAAGTACTCAGATTCAAGGACCCCCTTTTTCTTTTTCTTTTTCTTTCCAACAATTTCTTATTGATTTACACCCTTTTAATAATCCTTGATTGAGAAGAGTTTGAATGTTGATGTGTTTTCAGGTCTTCCAAAGCTAATGGGTAATGACCTCCTTTATAATTTCCTAATATCTTTAGTTACCCATGCATAACCTTGCGGTTTTCTTCATGAAAAATTACTTTCTAATTGAATTGTCTTTTGATGGTGTTTTCTCATATTTGTGGTTTTTAGAACCAAACATATTTTATGCAATCTAGTATTGGAATTGATTTGTTTACATTCAAAGTGTTTTTGTTTCTCTTGGTCCATTAACCCCTTTATAAAATTAATATTTCTAATTTTCCCATTGCATTCATCAAGTATCTTTGAAAGATACATCTTTCAAATTGAAATGAAAATTAATCAAGCACATTTGAAAGATATATCTTTCAAAAAAGCTCGATGGTTCATCATGCCATGATAAAAATTTCATATTTCAATTTTTCTAATCCACCTAATAGTCTATTAAACTTTTTTCAAAGAAATTATTTCAAATGAACATAATGGTTCATTAGGACACTTTCAAAGAATCAGTTCTCCCTTCTTTTGAATCTACTTGATATTTCATATGTATATTTTGAAATGTGTTCTTTTAAATCCATCCAATAGTTCATTAGGATATTTTGAAAGATTTTCTTTCGAAATCCCTTAATAGTTTATCAAGCATATTTTAAAGCTACATCTTTCGAATGCACCTGATGGTCCATCAAGATTCCATTCAACTTTTTTTTTTAATCCCCCTGATAAGTTGATTATTTATTTCCCATTTACTCTTTTTGGTTCATCTTTCAAAGAGAATATATTTGAATTGTCATTGGGTCACCTTTTAAAAAGAGTTTTCATTATCCTTTGGGTTTCCCCGATGAGTCTATCATGTGTCCTTTGAAAGTTTTCTTTTGAATGTCCTTGATGGTTTATTAGGGATCCTTCAAAGTGTTCTTTCAAATGTCTCCAATGGTTCATCCAACTGCAAGGAAATTTCGGATGAATTTCCCTTTAGATTTGGAATGACAAGCTATCAAGCCACCTTGAAATTTAAAACATTTCCATATTTTAAAATGTCCTAGCAATTTATAGGGAGCCTTTTGAAGATAATCTTTCAAATGTTCACAATAATTTATTAGGGACTTTTCGAAGTTAATATTTTGAATGTGCCTGGTAGCTTATCAATTGATTTTCAAATATATTTTGAAAGTGTCTAATAATTTATCAAGGTGAATTTGAACATTCGAATGAAGCATATTTAAAAATGAACCAATACACTCATCGGGCCATTTTTAAATTTTACACTCCGCTTCTTTTGAAAGTCCTCCACAAACCATCGAGAGGTTGCCAAGGTTCAAACAATACATTTGTAAGAATTCCTTGAAGAAATTATTTAATTTATATTGATGACATATTTGTAAGTCCCTAATGACATGTTCTATATGGACTAAGTTAAAAAGTGCACAAACTCAACCATTTTTTAATTGAAATTCTCTCCCAATCTAGTAGGAATTTTGTCGAATGTTATAGTTCCACTTGATTCACAGGAACTTCAACCACAAAACTTTTCCCTTATGGTTTTTATTTCATTTTAAGAATACCTAGATCATTGTAATTTCAAAAAAGTGAGTGATTCAAGTGGAAATTTTCCTCACCCAAAAACGAAACTCACTAGGAAAGTTGATTTGGTCCACTTTTTAACTCACTTCATTTTAAATTTGTTATGACCCAAGGGGGGTATATATAGGGCTAAATGTATATGATATGAACCAAAGGGGGAGAATACATGGGGATAAGTGTACATGTAATGTGTAAATATATATGTAATAGAGTCAGTCTAATAGTAAACGAGATTCATGTGTACTGTGTGAATAGGTATATATAGAGATCATGTATTCATTATTGTATACATGTGAATTTTCATGTATGAATATATTTGGTTATGTGGAGGAGGAACTCACATATTATTTGAGTTATTGTGTAACTTATCTATATTGGGTTTGTGTTCCATTCTCACATTCTATACATGGTGTGTACGTTTTTTTCTTTTATGATATTTTAAACATTTGAATCATTACATTTGGTATCAGAGTATCGATCCTAGATTTTTTCTTCCTCAAGCAAGTCATCTTGGAATTTTCACTATAATTTTTTTTTCAGTTGCACTTCAAAAATATAAACTTGGAGGATGTTTAGAATACTTATGAGGGTATCCATGGTATGCATTCCAACTTCTGGGTTGTTGAAATTTTGGATATACACCTCGTGGAAGATATGGTTTTTTACTAGTCCTATAATTAGTCTCAAACAATTGTTCTAGGTAAAACAATCATATCTTCTTCATAGAGTATACAAATTCAGTGAGACTACTTTCATTGGTAAGAGGACAATACGTAGTATTTTCAGTGTGAATTTTAGAATCTGGTATTGAATATTTGAGGTGTGGCATTCTATACAATGTTTCTCTCCCATAAAGGCCATAATTAGCAGGGTTTGGGAAAGCTACCCTAAATTTCACTTGGCACATCCAATTTTGGTTAGATCTATGACATTTAAGAGAAGACATTTTAGATTCCTACAAGTAGAAATGTCATACTCATAAGGGATGAAATTTAAGAAATACATCAGAAGGAAGGTTGGCTAGAAGGACAGACTCCAAATCAGGGTTTCAAAGGTTTGTTCACTTAAAACTATCATACAATTTGATTAGAATGTACGATTGAGCTTATTCAAAATCCATTGTAAATAAAACAACATATAAGATTATAGTCGAACAAGGACTATAAGTATTTTAGATCATTATTCTGAATATATAGAGTTTGTAAGTTGAGTGTTGGGGTTAGACCTCACTTAAGAATCAATGAAAACACCTCAATTTACAAGAGATAAAGATAAAGATGAAATCAATCCTATGGAATGGTTGAGGATGGAAAAGGAATATGATTTGACTACTTCAAGGGTAAAAAATTATTTTTTTGGTGAATCTTGGAATTTTTCGAGAAGTATTGGTAAGGATAATAAATGGAAAAATCCATGGGAAGAATTTGAAGAACTCTTCTCAAATAAATGGATCATTGATACAAAAAAGGAGGAGATGTATAAAATTAAAGAGGAAAAAAAGAAGAAAAATAAGAGATCAAGAATAAGAGTTATGATATGTCTAAGATACAAGACCTTAATGAAGCACTAGTTAAAGAATTTCAAAAATTAAAACAAGAAAAGACTAGCAAAGGAAGGAGGGAAAATATGAGTAAAGGGAAGATTTGAAAAAGAAAGATGAAGAGATATGTAGATTATGAAACCATAATAAAAAAATTATTGGATGGGATTAAGAGATGGAAAGAAGAAAAGAAGAATTATCAAAATCAAGAAGAAATGAAGATCTTCGATGAACAATATACCAAAAACTTGAAGAGGAAATTTGCAAAAAGGTTGAGGAATCCCTAAATATTGATGAGGTGAAATTAGAAATGCAATCCAGAATTGAAGAAGGACATCAAAATTTGATAAATGGGGTGATATTGCAGCTATAAAAAGATAAAGAAGAAAAGATTCAAGAATGTCACCAGAAGATACTTGAAGAAGTTGAAATTAATCTAGAGGATGTACATGCCAAATATGGTGGTATTCTCTCCATGAAATATTTCAAGGAAGAAAAGAAGGTTGATATCAGGATTATCAAGGAAAAAGATGGAATACTTGTCAATATTCATGGAATTTGGAATCAGAAAACCATTATTCAACAAGATATTATCATAGACCAACATCTTGTTGGAAATATGGCTACAGCAGAGATGATGCAGATGATCAAGGTTGTCATTGATGGCAATCGGTTATGGAGCAGTCAAGGATGTCAACACGCACAAGAAATGCTGAATCACAGATGCTGAAAATGTCAACACGCACAAGAAATGCTGAATCACAGATGCTGAAACGTAGATGCTGAAACACAAATGCCGAATCACAGATGCTGAAACGTAGATGTTGAAACACAAATGCCGAATCACAGATGCTGAAACGTAGATGCTGAAACACGACTGCTGGAACACAGAAGCTGAAACACAAACGCTGCAACACCAATGCGAACGCAGATGCTGCAACACAAATGCGAACTGCTGCAACACAAACACAGATGCTGCAACACAAATGCGAACTGCTGCAACACAAACACAGATGTTGCAACACAAATGCGACTGCTGGAAAACGAATGATGAAACACGTCTGCTGGAACACGTCTGCTGGAACACGACTGCTGGAACACGACTGCTGGAACACAGCGTTGCATGAGGTGG